>JARYGA010060002.1:60036-113666 GCA_030545235.1 Helianthus tuberosus
CATTGGGATCAAGTCTATTGTGTATTCTTCGTCGTCAATGCTCAATTTACAATTTTCACATACATCACAAACGATAAGACTCTGTTATTACCTATCTCTACTTCTAAAGGCATAGGTAATTTTGTTAGAACAAATGAAGGATGTCGAATAAACCCATATGAAATAAAAGATTTATTCGCACCCGTATCAAATAATATAAGTGCAGGAATCGAGTTTACATCAAATATACCTGAAACCACTTCGGGTTCAACTTTTGCTTCTGTGGCAGTCAAGTGGAAATATCTAGCCTTTGCCTTCGGGGCTTCACCTTTCCTGTCTTGCCCATCTTTCTTTCCCACCAGTTCCGAGCATTCCGATTTCTTGTGACCCGGTCGATAACAATTGTAGCAAACCGTCACTTTTTCCGGGCATGATGAAGCCATATGCCCCGTTTTCCGACATATGGGGCAAGGCTTATCCTTGAAGCGACATTCGCCCCTATGACCCTTTCCACAGATTTTGCAATTTGGCGACCCACCTTTTGCATCCGATTTCTTCACTATTTCGTTCGTTCGCGCTTTCTTGGTAGGGCTTTGATTAACATTACGAGCCCTCCGTTCACCCCGTTCAACCTGCTTTCTCAATTCGATCTCCTGTTCCCGAGCAACATTTATGATCTCGATGAGGGTCTCGTATTTTGAAGGAGTCATAAACTCCCTATACTCGGCGCTCAACATATAATAATAATAATATATCTTCTGTTCTTCGTTTGTTATCAGTTCATCACAAAACTTCATTTTATCCATAAACATTCCCGTGATCTTGTCTATGGACTCACCTTTGTGCCTAAGTTGCATGAACTCTTCCTTGATTCGATTAATGACCGCCTTGGGACTGTGGTGTTTAAGAAACGGCGTCTTAAATTCATCCCATGTCATAGCCTTAGCTGCTTCGTTTCCAATTTCTTTCTTTTTGTTATCCCACTAGTCTTTCGCTTGACCCCTTAATTGATCCGTACCATAAGCTACGTAGTCATCTTCATCACAATGGGCCCTCTCAAATACCCCCTCGATATCGCTTAGCCATCGCTGGCATACGATTGGGTCAACCTCCCCATTATAGACTGGCGGTTTGCACACCATGAACTCCTTGTATGTACAAGGCTTTCGTCCTCCGGACTTCTCCTTCGTTATATTAGCATTATCTTCCAATTTCTTGATTCTTTCATCGACCACTGTTAGTACCGTGGTCTGGATCTTATCGATGAAACCAGACAAACTATTTTCGATTGCCTTTCCAACCTCCTCAGCAATCATTTCTCTCATTTGCTCGGTGACTCTCAGCATCGCATCATCGTTACTTTCATCCGTCATCTTTAATACTGAAATGTTTACATTAACCGTTAAACATTTCATTTTTAACATATGATTTACTTGTTTTGGTTTAATCAAGTTTATAGCTTGATTCAACCGTTCTTGTTTCATGCATTTCCCGTGTTTGAGTGAATCTACACACTCTTTTCGTGCATATCCGTTCATATTTCATTTCTATATTCTCTAAATCTACTTAAAACAATTAACACTTACCGGATGCTTGATCAAGCTTGAACCGAACACACTTTATTGACAACCCTTAGCTCTGATTACCAACTTGTAAGACCCAACTTAAACTAACAGAATTAATAATATATATCTTGCATTTAGTACAAAATTTACGAGTTTACAAAAAGTTTCATGATTTTAAGACCTTACAAGGTCATAATATTCACGTCATCATGCTACTAGTTAACTTAAAAAAAAACATAGTTTCAAGTGTTTACATATTACTAAAACAAAATAAACAAAAGTGCGGAAGCTTCATTTGGTGCGTTCGTTTCTTGATAATTGCTTGATCACCATCCGGATTAGGTCCATCTTCACCTACGGTCAAAACCATGGAAATAATTAGTTTTGACACTTTAATAATCGAGTATAAACAAATTCCGTGCTTAAATATATAAAAAACAAGAAAAATCCACACTGTTGGGCGGTCGCGCTACGCGACGGAGACCACCTCCGGTGGTCGCGTGACGCCACCACCCGTCGCCTCGCTCGACGAGTTTTATGTTTGGCCGTGGCGTAGCTCCACGGTCTGATTTCGACAGATTGTTTGTTGGTTGGAGCTGCAATTCAGCCCAGCACTCTTTTTCTCAATTCCAAACATTAAATCAACATAACTTTTGACTCGGGCGTCCGTTTTAGCCGATTCTTTTTTCCTACGCGACCGTAGTTTAATTACGGACGCGTTTATTAACACGATTTGCATAAAAATATCATTTCAAGAGAAGTTGGCTTTTAATTCATCTCTTGTTTATTTGACCCATTTGTTTACAAGTTCCCTAACTTGTATTATTGACATCTCTAATTTCAAACCATATCACCCGTTTCCATGTCTACCAATTATGGCTTTTCGCTCCCCTCCCGAGAGCACTTATGCAATAACTATCATGCTTAATTCCAAGGATTTAATCATGCTTTTCGGAATCGATTGACAAACAAATGTTCCGAACTATAATCCCTCTACAAGGGCTCATGCTTTTACAACGAATTAGCGTGTCCGTTACATGGCCTACGCTTAATATATGACCAATAACAAGTGATGATTATTATTTTTATGTTTGTAACCCAACTTGTTTTGTCATGTTTGGATGCCGAATGTATGTCACCATTGCTAGGCACATCCAAACTCTATTTCTAAAACATGTTTTGACCCGTTTTGCTTGTCTAAGGCACTTTGTCACTCCCGTGACTTAACGGGTTTTCCTTGTTTACCAAATTTTCGATATAACAAGTAAGACTAACAATTAAACATAATGTAGCGAAACTATAAGTCGCGTACCTTCAAAGTGCACCCTTCAAGCGTGTTTCACCTCCGGCTTGTCCACTTGACGATCCGGATGCTTTACCTAAAGAGTCCCATTCACCATCTATTTAGAACTCTTTTATAATCAATAACGGACAATTCATTTTGATATTCAAATATGAGTTTTTGTCCATTTTAACATTTTATTCATCACTTAGGCGTTTTATCAAACACCTAGCGGGTCAGATTTTTACATAATCAAAACCAAGTTCATGACTTGAAATTTTCATCTAAACCAACTTCAATTAGGCACATTTACACATGTTTTAACTTCTATATCTCAGAATTTACCTCTTGGAACTCAGATTACACTAGAACAAGAATCACAATCCTAGTGTTCATCAAGTTTCTACAAACTCATTAGTCACCTACATTGGTGATTATAAACCTTACAAACCTTATGCAAGATTTTGATAAGAAATCATCTAGGGTTTATCCCTAGACACCATATTACTTCTAATTTCATCCATGCAAGACATAATAAAGCTCAATTTCAGTTCTTCACAATTAACCTAGAATTTAAGATGAATCAAAACATCAAGATTTTACATACCTTATGATCCCTTCAACTAGGTGATCATTAATTTGTGCTTAAAAATCGATTTAGACTTGATTATGACCTTCAATTTTGAGCTTTTGTGAAGATTTGGGTTTGAAGAGGGAATCCCTGATCGCCCCCTTGTTCTGATCGACCCAGACACGCACGTATGTGTGTGTTTGGTGTGTTAATTTCTATTTTAACATTTTACTTTCAATCTTTGCAAGTTTGGTCACTTAGCTTTTATTTAACTTATAATCTAGATGTTTTAACCTTATTATATGCCACTATAAGGCTCGTAGCTAACTGGGTTATAATTTCCCAGTTAGCTGATTTTTGTTTGATTAATACTTTATAAATTCTGATTTAAAGTTTTATAAATTCAGGGTTGTTACATTAAATGCAGGTTTTTGAGAAAAAAAAAAAAAGATGTTTTGTTGTTTTTAATTTAAGTGGATGAATGCATGGTACATCAAATGGTCTTACAAGATAAAATGATTGTCATATACAAGTTTCAATGCCATGCAATTAAAGATACAAGCAAACTTCAATAATTTTGGTGGAGTGGGGGTATCTCACGGCTGAAATCATGGAGAATGGAAGGCCATCATGTGGGGTGTTTGGCATTTAGTGCTTTGAAATATTCTTGGATGATTAGAAGATGATTAGGGGGTTGAATAGGCTTAATTAGGATTTTTTTAATTAAATTCTTAGCCATAAATCTGAATTGATATAATAAATATTGTTAAGCAAGAGTTTATAATAGCCTAAAATTTAGTCAGGTTCGAAACATCAATTATTAGGGCTGTAAACGAACCGAACGTTCAGCGAACAGTTCGTGAACCGTTCGGCGGGAAGTTCGTTTATGTTCGTTCGTTTAGTAAATGAACGAACACGAACAAGAAATTTTGTTCGTTAAGTTAAACGAACGAACATGAACAGAGGTTGCGTTCGTTCGTTTATGTTCGTGAACGTTCGGTAATGTGTTCGTTTATGTTCGTGAGCGTTCGGTAATGAGTTCATTTATGTTTGCTTGTTAATATTTATTTGTGTTAGTTCGTTAAAGGTTTTTATATGTTGTATTTTGTTTTATTATTTCTAGTTTTTAAAATTTTGAAACCCTAGTTATCTTATATGCCTCTGACAACATCCCTTATTTCACTATTTCAATTTTAGTTTGTGTTAAGGCTTAACAAACTCTTAATTTTGTGTTTATCATGTTTTTGATAATCACGCCAACTCTGTTCGGATAATTATGTTAAGTGTCTCTTTGTTTTTTGTGGATTCTTCGTAATGTTTGTGATGAAAATGTAGATTTTATTCTAAAATGAATATTGTGTTATAAACGTCGTTTGTGTTCATTTATGTTCATGAACATTTGTTAGAGTTCATTTTAGCATATGGTAAGTGTTCGTTAACAGTTCACGAACATGTTCGTTTTCTTAATGAACGAACATGAACAAGAAATCTCGTTCGGTAAGCGTTCGTGAACAGTTCATCAACAAGCTTGTTCCTTAACGAACGAACACGAACATGGCCTTGTTCGTGTTCGTTCGGTTCGTTTACAGCCCTATCAATTATCAAAGCAATAAACAAGAAAGTGCAAAACCAAACGATAAAACCTCTAATTGTTATTTTATAAGTTTTCACACAAAAGCACCAATATACACAATAATGCCAATAATTTAAAGTTCTTACGGTTTCATGTTCTATTTCACTCCCCGATGGGGGTTCTTTTCACCCTTCCCTCACGGTACTACTTCGCTATCGGGCATATTAGAACAATTCTAGTCGTGAAAAATTTACCGGGTTATCAACAACGTTCATTTCGGACAAAGTTACTGTTACACGATTTAATAAATACTTTTATTTATCGATTGTAAATCTAAGCATTTGATTGGACTTTTCTAGACTTATATAGACTAAATTTTAATCATGATTAAGTCTAATGCATAAAATTAACGTTAACTGGCTCGGTTAAAGTGTACGGATATACTGGTTAATTGCCGGGTGTCACAATATATATATATATACACACACACACACGAGAAAACGCTAATAATGAAATTACCATGTTACCCTTAACTATTGTTTAAGAGACAAATAAAGAATCCTTTCAGAAACGAAATCAAATTTGTTCAAGATTACAATATGTGCAAATGATAATATTACATTATACAACAGCGGACGAGGGATATTCTTTAATCAGTATAACAAGAGCAAAAGTAAAGAAAAAGGAGGAATGTTTTTCAACCAGTGTAATGAGAGAAAGTAAATGAATAAAAAAAGAAGAGTGGCCGTAAAAGAAAAGGCATTATAACAACATTGTGCAGTGGTTCGTGGCTTGCAACTCGATTAGATTGCTCGTGATTTTACGATGTCGAAGCTCATTTCACTTGGGTCCGTGGCTTGCAACTCGACTTGGATTCCGTCCAATTCTCTCTTGAATCTGTCCTTAGAGCTTGCATACACCATCTTTGCTCTCACCTTTGATGTATCTGGTGCCCTAGTTAAATTTAATATAAAAAATAAAAATCCTAAGTTAGCTTAATATAAAAATAAAATTATTATTATTGTTCCATTTTTCAAAAAACAAACTGTATCGATCACCAAGCAATGAAGAAAATCTTGCTTTTCTGACAATTCTCATCAGTTGTAAAGTCAAAGTCAAAGACAGCATAGCGACATTCATTGCTAGGAAGAGAGTTTGTGAACTCCTCATAGCTCGCGTCAGGACTTCCAACCTTGTCAACGATCACTTGCTGCTCTTCGATCTTGAAAATAATGTATCGGTGGTTCCTCTTTGCTTTTAGCTCCAAGAACTTCAACTTACATGCATCATCCACAGCCATTCCAGACGCTGCGTTCGCCTAACAAACACATCAACACAATAATAACAAACCAATCCAATCCAAACAAGTTGCACAACCCTAACTTTTTAGTTGGGGCTATCGTAAGGTTCTCTTCTCTACCTATTACAACTATCATTACAACAATGTGGTTTAACCCATGTTTTTCTTAAAAAATCTCATAGTTTATATAAAATCCTGGGCATCCCGCGGACCCTCTTCACCCACACTTGAACCAAACCAAATCAAAGTAATCTAGGAACGTGGTCTTAACCGCGAACACATTAACTGTAGATCATGAGTAATGTTGTGGATATCTTTGTCATCAAGCTCTTGATACCATAAAATCAAAAACTACTTAGGATCATGCGGAAATACACACATAACATGCATGGGTAACATAAAAGAATGGAAATTTTCCATGTTTCTTGATGGACAATATAATAAATGTATATATTACAAAGAAAGAGATGAATACCATGGTTGGAGGTGTGATGGAGAATTAGATTGATAAGAAAATTGCAACAAAGAGAAAGAAAACAACGTATGGGGAAGAGGTGCTTGAAAATTGGAAGTTTTAGTGAACAAAGATGAAAGAAAATTGCGGGGAAAATAAAGGTATTCAGCTTCTTTTGCCTCACCACCAATCCACTCCCATTCCCATGGACAATAGAATATATGACTCAGGAACCAATCATTTTTTAGCCGTCAAATAAGTTTAATCAAACGAACACACACTCGTGTTTTTTATATGTATATAAAAGTATTTACCGTACCGATTACTGTATTTACCAGATTACCAGTGAATTTCATTCATGGATACAGCTAGTATACATTCACGAATCTGATTATTAATAACTATCTCATATACGGATATACATGACATGCATGGTAACTATATATTTTATGTCATATTGATTTCTTTTCCGTCGATATAAAAAAAATTAGTTGGGATTTAGATGACTAGTTTGGAACACTCTTAAATAGATTTTGCCCCAATTATTTGTGAAAGTAAATAAAATAAAAGTTTATTAACTGCCTGCATGTTAAGACCATGATCAAACCGGCCTTCTCTCATTATCTTTTCAAACTATTTAACATTTATTATAAATACTTTTACCCGCGCTCTCTGACGAGTGGCCAGAAGGTTGCTGATGGTAGTCGAGGAGGAAAGAAAGAAACGATGCTGGAGGTGGTTAACGAGAGTCTGAGAAAACGGCAGTAATCTGTCCTCCGTTAATTGCCACAATTGAGTTCGGTACAGACCTACGAAACCATGGGAAGTAAATGGTTTCAAACCAACTTTGTTTAACAAGAATACTAAGAACCGTTTCGGATGTAAAGCTAAATGAGCATACACAACATAAGGATAAAGTGTTGTTACAAAATACATAATATTAAGCATACTAAGGTTCAAAAACATGAAAACATCAAGTATGTAGCTCATGTCTAAGCTTAGTGTGCAGTACCTGAAAAGCATGCTTAACAAACTATAAATAGTTTGTGAGTCCACATGTTTAAGAATACAAGTAATTAATTGAGTTTTGTTTTGCACATCTATGATGTTTTTACGATGAGTCCACAAAAAAAAAACATATGTAGTGATTGTTTTAACTAGTGGTATCAACCCGGCGCGTTGCGCCAGGGATTAGCGAGAGTTCACTTCGTTGAATAATACAGAGCATATAAGATTACTCATTCCAAGCATTACGCGTTATGGCTACCAAATGAAAAAGCTCACTTCGATATCTCGAGTTTAAACTATTTGTATTATTATAATGATTAAGTTTCTTATTAACATTATGACTATTATTATTGACTTACGGTACAATCACAATTTTGTTCCTCTAAAGACCTTATTAAAAAAATTATGATTGTGACATGTTGACAACAAAACCGAACGGAAGTGAGCCATTGACAAATGGCTTCTAGTCACCTCATCACGCAATGCCACATGGTAGTGCTCCGCCTAACACAATGTCACAGCCATGGTTGGAGCCGGTGTGCTCAGTCTTCCGTATGCTATGACCGAGCTTGGTTGGTCAGTCTGCGAGTTGGTTTTTTGATCTTCACGCCTGCACATTTTACTGTATAAAAAGTTAAAACAGTTGTATTTCAAGGTACTTGGTGTATCAGTGCTAGTAATTTCATGGGTTGTAACTCTATACACATTATGGCAAATGGTTGAAAAGCATGAAATGGTACATAGTAAACGGTTTGACCAATACCATGAGCTCGGCGGTGAAAAGCTCAGTCTTTACATAGTGGTCCCGCAGCAGCTCATTTCCTATAAAATATAAATAACACAAGTATTTTGTACCATCATTTTCCTATATATAATAAGTGCATCAGCTGAATTTTGTGGACATAATAGAAGATGGAGTTACGCCGCTCGGATGGACACCTTACACAGTTAAAATCACCAAGGAATATCCATGCACTGTCGCGTGAGTGGATTAAGTCCGACAATTCTTCCCAGAGATGTTTTTATAAGACCCTTATGTTGTGGCGCATAAATGTTTATTACAGTAATATCTCCCGGTACCGATTTTCTTTCGCCAATTGTGGCGAGATAGTATCTACTGTGTATGGAGTGCTTTTTCATAAAATACATCTGGATCCCAAATGTTCGCCAGGCCACCCGACCTGCCGAAGGCATTAACGAAATCAAATTCAAAAGGAGTATTATCCTAGAAGCTACTAACCTCAAAATTCGCTGGATTGCACATCTGAGTTTCCTGCAGTGCTAGAAAGGAAAGTTTATTGTGGCGTTTTAAGTTTCTGATGTGATCCGCCCCTCGGATATTCACGGTAATAAAATTAATTGTAAAAGGTTTGGCGCCTGTTCAATTATATATATATATTGTTGTGTCGATACCGGCAGAGGTGCGGTGGATGACACGTGTGGGTTGAAGACGATAGATTCGGCCCACCACAGTCCGACATAGGCCGCGGAGCGAAGACCGCAACAACTTCCTCTCGAGATCGCTTCCTCTCTCTAGCTGCACATTTGTTTGTTCTTCTGGCTGTATAATAAACCTGATGAAGATGAAAATATAAATTAGAGGATCCAATTAAACACATTAACATGAACACACGTGTGCTAAAGATGAAACGCCAGGGCGAAATCATAATTTTTGAAATAAGGACAAAATCATTAATATATTATTTCCATCTCTAGACGTATCTGAAACAACTTAGAAGCATCATCCGCTTGTTTAATACATAATTTCCTTAACATCATATTATATTAATTAAAGTATACATAGAGTGAAAAACAATTTCTCACTACCGTAAATTGTTTAGGCTCAGAATTGGTTAACCATTGTGGCTGCAAGTAATAAAACTTGCCATGCCTAATAATCACAACTTCTAAACAGGCTAGCTTCGATGGTTTTGGATGCCAAATAGCAATCATTTCCATCTCTAGACGTATCTGAACACTCGTACCCTCACACAACAACCATGTTATAATACTGCCCGCAGGTACGCTAGGAAGAGATAAAATGTAAAAACCCTAAGTGAGGGTTTAAAAAACCCTCTGCGCAGGGTAGAAACCCCAACATGTGGCCTACACACAAGCCCAACCAACACATGACCCAAAGTCAGGAAATGTTAAATTTAACGAAAATCAGTAACGACGTTAGTTACCAGCAGATACTAAAACCCAAAATGCCGGCAAACAAACACAAAATACCCAAAATGCCATAAAACACTATTCATTCCATTCGCATATTATTAGTTTAAGATAAGATGGCAAATAGCCAAAAATTTGAACAAAAACTTGACATGATCGTAAATCGTTTAGGCTCAGAATTGGTTATCCATCGCGGCTGCAAGTAATAATACTTGCCACGCCTAAACAATGAACACACAAAATTCTTTGCAACATCACAGCCTTTAAACACCGTGGCTTGCTTCGATGGCTTTGGATCTTGAATTTATATCTTATATTATTAACCAACGATAACAAATTCTCAACATCCAGCAAAGTAACAACCCAACATCCAGGAATTAATTTCTCTCAGATGAGCTATGCTTCATCATCATCGAGCCAAGCAACAACCCTATCTCATCATCATCCATATCAAGTAATTTATTTCTTTAGCATGAGCAAACTTACATCATCATCAAGCTCAGTAATAGGCTAACCTCAACATCATCAACACCCAACAATCCAGCAATAACACTAACAACAACAGGCAACAATCTGCATTTACAACCAACATCTATTCTCTTCATAACAATTATGAAATCAACGACTATAAAGAGAGTTAACGAAATCACTCACATTTTAACACATAAATCCAATTATCAATTTTCATTCTTCTAAATCATTGCATGTATTTCTGGTGATATGACCCTAGGTAAAGTTTAACAAAAAAAACCAAAAATAAATCACACAGTATATCCAAGTACATTTAAAGCAAGACACTTCCATATTAAAAAAAAAAAACCAAAATCAAATCAAACCTGGAGAGAAGCAGCTGGAAGCGGTAACCCCACCGCATCCATCGATTTCACCACCACGAAATCAAAATCATCGTCGATGTTTCCGATTAGGGCAGCAAAAGTCGACTACCTTCGCCTGAGGCGAGAGGGCAAGTGGCCAAACGACTCACATGTGGGTGAAGAAAGAGAAAACCCGCACGACAACGACGATGGAGTGCAGGTTAGGGTTTCAAACCCCGATGGAGTTCCGGGAAAAAGGTCGTCCGGTTGCCGGCACCCTCTGCCACCCTCACCGACAGAGAACCATCGATGCCGAAGAGCGATGTGCGGCGGATCCCCTATGTCGACGCCGGAGAGCCTACTCCGTTTCTGCCTCCCATCTCTTCTCTGATATTTGGCTAGCAAACCCTTCTTTTTCACATGTGATGGGTTTTTATAACAATGGAGTAGGGCGGTGGTTTTTTTTATGCGTGGCAAGTGGGGTTGATGAAGCCATACACGTGGCTTCTAAAAACGTGGGCAGTGACATCACCTTTGTGCCACTATTCATTCGGTTTCTCAATTATCATATTTAGATGCTTGACTAATGTCTAGTCACATAACATTAGTAAACTAGTTGTTTCCCCATGCTTCAGGCGGGATTTTAGTTGGTAAATATTTAGTTTGATTCAATTCGTGACGGTACCGATGTAGTACCGACACTTAGTGTAACAACAAAATGAGATGTCCTTATTAACAAAGTTGTAATGTGCCCAAAATAATATTGATATGTTTATACATCAAAGGTAATAACAGTGCCGGTTTCAATAATATCAATGCCGATACCTATATTAGCACGGGTTCGATTCAAACCAAAACACGTAAATTGTATGCGAAATACATACTTAGATAAATAAACAAAAATAATAATAATAATAATAATAATAATAATAATAATAATAATAATAATAATAATAATAATAAAATTGTGAGTATTTCACCATCTTAACCCCAAATAAAAATTAAGAGTTATTCTAAAAGCATATATTATTAATTATACGTAAAAAGCTAAAGCTGTAGTGCTTTTTTAAAAATTTGTTTCATAATGCGCTTAAAATAATCTAAGTCATGTAAGAATACATGATTGCATCTTGGAATATGAGATGCATGTTACCACTTATTTTTGTTAAAAAAGTTAATGACTCGTCTTTAAAGTTGAATAACTAGTTTTCCTTTTTAAATGCAATATCTTGTATCTTTATCTAAGACCTTTTTAGCATAAAGTTTTACCCTATTATGTTTTTTCTAAGAATCTTACCCTTTTTAATTACCTCTCAATTCATATGTTGAGTCATATTAAACCAACAAAGAAGACTATAAATAGAAATTTAACCGGCTCAAAAGAGCTTCTTTAAATCGAAAACAGCTAAAGATTAAAAAAAACATTATGAAAAAGAAAAACAGATAATTCGAAAAAAGTTTTCCATTTTAGTCTCTGAGATTTTGTTCAAATTGTCATATTAGTCCAAATAGTTTTTTTTCCTCCTATGGGTCCCTGACTTTTCCATTTTCTTGCCAATTTGATCACATTGCCTAACTCAGTCTAAAAATCTGGTTATAACCAGAGGTATTTTTGGCATAACTGTTGTGTAGTAATAACCAAGGGTATTTTTGGCATAACTGTTGGGTAGTGATAACCAAGAGTAATTTACAACATAATTTCATAAACCTTATAAAAATTTAATGCCAAAAATACCCATGATTATAACATGGTTTTTAGACTAAGTTAGGCAATGTGATCAAAATGGTAAGAAAAAGGAAAAGTCAGGGACCAGAGGAGAAAAAAAAACTATTTGGACTAAAATAGCAATTTGAACAAAAACTCAAGGACTAAAATGGCAATTTACTCTAAAAAAACCATTATGAAAAAGAAAGATAAAAAGGGCAACCTTTCCTTTACAACTCCATCTTTTTTCATTTGCAATTGCAGATAACACATTTCAAGACTTAGAGAGAGAAAGAGGGTCGACAGTTCTGGCCAACCTAAGATGACCGACCACGGCGGCGCATACAATTCATCTGGTCCGAACTTCTGCTATGCCCGACGCTGCTTCAACAAGACCGGACCGTACGGTGTTAGAGACCCAAAATTAGTCTTCATCGGATCTGGCTACATTCCTATCACCGGCGATAAGGACTTTTCCAGTCACATGCAATGTCAGATCTAGGGTTCCGGCATGATATCCGGTTACCTGTTTCGGTTTAACCTTTGTTTCTTCACAAATCGACAACTAATGATGCATATGGAGCCTAGGTTTACTGCCACCGAAGTTCGTTTTTGTTTTACCGTTAACCATGGTAATTTCTGATGTACCAAATGGCAAAATTGAAATTTTTAGTGTACCGTAGCTGAACTAATTGTTGTATATAACTAAAACCAAGACTATCGAGAAGATAAAAATAACTACCGCCAGATGTCGGTCACTTGTAACCTGGAAATGGGCAAGGCCCTTCATCTTTTGTTATTATACTAGTAGGAATGCCCGCGCGTTGCGGCGGGTGTCCCGACTGATACCAGATCCAATTATAATGTCTCTTACAAATGCTGACGTTAAAGCATAAAACTCATTACCTGCTGATATGATATTATAATTAGGATTGTTTGGGATGCTAAGTCAAATTGTAAACTGAGTTTAACTTCAAGTTCTTATACAATGCCGATAAATGACGATAATACCCTTATGGCACATGTCACGACCCCTGACCCGGTTTTACCCGTTTCAGGAGCCGCGAGACAGAAATCCCGTGGTATTTATTTATTTGAGTTTAACAGCGGAAGTTTATCTTCAGGATCGTTGTAAAGCTAAAATTTTCCAGATTATTTTATTTCACAACTCGGGATAACACCCCGTTAATTTACAATATTATGATTTCACGAAGAAATCTTTATTTAACAAAACATATTTCTTTCTTTTACAATGAGCCACTTTCTTAAGCTTGCAGTGCTCCGTAGCACCTTTCCTGAATCACAACAGATCACCTGAAACATGTTTGAAAAAGGTTTTGTCAGCGGGAAATACTGAGTGAATCATTCTATTTACTAAAACAACATGTTTGTTATAATTTACAGTATTAAGGAAGATTACAATGTTTCTGATATCAACCAATTACCCACAGTATTTGTCACTCGACCGGATCTGTGACTATGGTCATATCCCCCATTGGCTGCCCCAATGGTGACGATTATCAAGTAATGTATACAAAACCCCACATACCGGCTGTAACTTGGTGATTACATAAACTTAATCACTGTAATTATAACCTTTGAAAATAAACATGATTTTGAAAGTAATTTGATAAAAAGAGAATGACTCACATTGCAGATTTAACACGGATAGAGTTTACTCTACTGATTAGCCTTGTTAACCTAATTTAAATAACAATGCACACAAAACCGGGTTAGTAATCAATACAGCATTTACGATAACTCAAGAGATCAACCCTCACAACGAATGACAAAGTGCTATGCTTAAACATCCATCGAATTAACGACTAATGACAAAGCATCACCCTAATGTGGGAAGCACTTAAACATCCATTGAGTACATTGATCGATCGGAAAATGAATCGTAATAGCGATCGAGTTATTACCCTGTTTTGCAGCAGCAATTTAGTGAATCGTGTGTGTTTTTGTAGTAAACAGCGTCTAAGTGATTGTACGTAACGAATTTTATCGTCGTAACATGCAAACAGTTCAAGTCCCAAGCCCTTGTATTTATATCCACAATTTGCACCCCCCGCGTGTCGCGAAGGAGACCATGGTCTCTGTCGCGTGTCGCCTGGGAAGCCAAAGTAGACTAGGCCTGCTTCGTCACCTATCTAGCCCTGATGAGTCAACAACTTCGTAAAATTCGAATTTGACAGCATTTTATGTAGATAAATATAACTAGGGTTTACCCCCCCTTAGTTTTAGGGGCCCTAATCCTGATTCCAAATGTTCTGAAAATTTTAGGGTTTATGCAGAATCACTTGGGTTTCTCAATTAGGGTTTCCTATTGGACAATTTAATTAAATAAATATGACTTTTGATGAGAGTTGTTACATTCTCCCCACCTTAATAAAATCTCGTCCTCGAGATTTACTGGAATAAATGAGGATATTTTCGCTTCATTTCTGATTCCAGCTCCCAAGTGTATTCAGCTCCTCTCTTTGAATCCCACTTTACTTTAACTAGCACTAGTCGCTTGTGCTTGAGAAACTTCACTTTTCTGTCTTCTATCTGAAGAGGTTTCTCAACAAATTTTAACTTTTCGTTTACCTCTATGTCTTGAAGAGGCACTACCAGAGATTTTTCTGCTAGACATTTCTTGAGATTGGATACATGAAATACATCATGTACTCCAGCTAATTCTTCTGGTAATTGTAAATGATAAGCAACTGGCCCTATACGTTGGATTACTGGAAATGGTCCTACGTATCTTGGACTTAGCTTTCCTTTCTTACCGAATCTAACAACTCCTTTCCAAGGAGAAACTTTTAACAGTACTCTGTCTCCAACTTGGAATTCTAATGGTTTGCATCTATTGTCTGCATAACTCTTCTGGCGATCTCGAGCCGTTTTCAGCCTTTCCTTGATTTGTGTAATCTTATCAGTCGTTTCTTGTACAATCTCCAGACCTAATAATTGACTTTCTCCTTGTGACAACTGCCAATTTCGGGTAAATTACTTACATTTAAAACAATGATTTACATTATACAAGTATGTGTTTTGAATATTCGGACTGCATTATTACATGATATACATCTTAGAAAACTCATGGAATATTCAATTATGATGCACATGATTCATTTCATTGGGTACATTTGAAATAGTGCAAACAATTCACCGAAACAACTAGAGTAGTGCCTAGTGAACTAGAGTGCTGACGAAAACTCCGGATCCGCAGAAAACATCTAAAATGACATCTTTAGGACTCGGATGAGAGTCCAATATCAATTATATATTAAACCCTATATGGGAATAAAAGGGTTTGTTTTAATATATTACCAATGTCCGGTAGCACCAAAAACTGCCCGAAAACTGCCGAAAAGCACTAAAAGCGACGATTTCTACACTTTTCCGCAGAAATTTTGCTGAAATCAGCTTTCTAATATTTTTACGACATGTAAAAATATTATTTAACATAGAATTCATGTGTGGATACATTAGGGTATCATCCGAACCAATAACTACATCAATTCACACAAGTTACACAACTTAGCGTTCAAATAACGTCTAACCGAAACAATTCGAAACGAATATCCGAACAATGTCGGATCTTTTTTTTAGTGACCATCTAATATTATTTAGATCATATTAGACTAGTAATGGTCACTTAACACCTTCTTAACACATTTATACACTTGAAACATTTAAACACCTAAACTTTGCTAAAAGTTTCTAACACTTTAAACACTTAATAACATTTCAACAATTCAAGACCCCCCCCCCCCATGTTGTGAACGGTTTTAAAGGGGTCCCACACCCTATTTTTTTTGTTAAATATCTAGATATTTTATTAGTTACAAGTGGATGAAGTTGGTGCTTTGCTACAACACTTAACCATTAAGCAATACTAGCACCTTACACTCATTTTACATCTTTTATTACTTTTACCAAAAGCTCTCATCATCTTCATCCATCTTACCAAGAACACTAAAAACCCACTTCAATTTTAGTCTTTTATTAGATGATTAACATGGGTTTCCAAGTAACATAAGGTGATCTAAAGCTTTTGGAAGTAAAAGGAAGGGTTTTCATCCATACAAAATTGTTCTACCATCAAGATCATCATCTTCCTAGTTCTTAATAATCTTCTAAGATCATCCCTAGCCTAGTGCTAGAAGTAAGCTTCTATATCTATTTTTTTATACAAATATATTATGTTTATGATTGTTATTATTACTAATAATAACCAAGTAATCATACATAATAAACATGAAAAAAATACAAAGAAGCAAAGATAAAAATCATGATATAATTATGGTTGTTTATATTGTGATCTAAGACTTGTTATATGCTTATTTAATCTTGTTATGATGGTTATGATACAAATAAATTGTTAGAAGATGTTTTAAAATATGATCTAACAATTTTACATGTTTATGTTAAAGGGGTTTTTAACATAAGGGTTTAAAGAAATGATCATAACCTTTGTTCTTGTGAAAGTATTAAAGGTTTTTAGTTAAAAAACAATACTTCCACAAGATTATAAAAAGTAACATACAACTAGAGATTTTTATAAAAGTTGTTAAAACTAGAATTAAACTTGGTTTTTGAACTAGTTAGCATATGTAATGATCATGTTTAAAACCCTACATGATTTGGATATCATCTTGATAATTTCATGTTATAAAAGTCTCATATGTTTAGTTAAGATGTTGAAGAAATTGTTGGTGATTTGGAAAAGAAAAGGATATGTTTATAAAACATGGTTAGAATAAAATACAAAGGTTATATAGCCATTTTTCATAAAAACTTTATTTTATAAAGTAACAACATTTTTGGTTGTATTTAGACAAGAGAAATATATATATATTTTTTTTGAAAAATATATATTTGGTGATTTAACAACTTATGTGCTATGTGATTATTTGATGGTATTAGTTATATATATCAAAGATAGGAACTTTATTACAATGGTAATAATTAACACATGATACATAATAATCAAAGTCTTATAAGACTTCACATAATTACGCCTTAAAACGAGTTACGGACGATTCGAATAATCGGACACCATTTATGGTCAAAATGAACGACGGACGACTACATAAGTGAATTGCCAATCCGGGGAGTTACTACGACGTTTAGACGATTTATCGACACGAAATATAAGTATCCTATCGATAACAAATTTCGGATGTTTATAAACTTATAAACACTAGTATGTTTATTTACTAACAAGTATACTTAGAAAATTTTTATAAAAAGGTTTTTATAAAAATAAATGGGCTTATTATACTAGTGGGCTATTTTTATAACAAATGGGCTTATATTACTTAAAGGGCTATTTTACTTAATGGGCTATTTTTCTTAATGGGCTTATCTTCATATTGGGCTTAACATAAATTCATGGGCTAAGCCCAAATACTAAACATATGGGCCAAAGCCCAACACTATACAAGCCCAACACTATTCAAGCCCAACACTATTGAAGCCCAACACTATTGAAGCCCAACACTATTGAAGCCCAACACTATTGAAGCCCAACACCATTGAAGCCCAACACTATTGAAACCCAGCACTATTTGAGGCCCAACACTATTTGAGGCCCAACACTATTTGAGGCCCAACACTATTTGAGGCCCAACACTATTTGAGGCCCAACACTATTGAGGCCCAACACTATTTAAGGCCCAGCACTATTTAAGCCCAATAACTTGAAAACATGGGCTTGGCCCAATGATACCATTTTTGTGAACACAACTATACAACGGATACATATAAGACACGAAATTCAGCGGACTAGATCCGACTATACAACTCACAAGATACAAGATAACATTTATATATATATATTTGGTGAAAAATATATATATAACATTTGAACAACTCATTCATCAAATACACAGTTAACGAACAGTAAAGACATACAAGTCTTACACACATTGAAGACACAAGACTTGTACTCAAGTTCTTTTCAAAGACCGAAGTGTCTAACAAAAATAAGAACATTTGTAGGTCGCAACACTTTTCAGGACGACCGTACGTGAGATCTTATTTACTTCTATTCATGGACGCAATTCTGTGAGTTCATGTCCCCTATTCATTTAAATGTTTTACAACTTTACAACTATCGGGGAAAATACATGTTCATCGTATGTTAAAGTTAGGTAATGAAACACCATAGATCATGTGCGAATTAGGGCCATACTATAAGCACCATTAATCCAGTTTGGACCAAGGAACAAAGGCTTAGATCTAATGGGTTTTGGCGAGCCCCACTCTTGGTCGTGAACCCATACAGAAGAGTGCGTTTGTGTCCCAGTCGATAGGAGTCGACATAAAATCGTCTAGGGTTGGATTGCTTCCTAATTCGTCACACATATTAATGTCCTCGCGAAACATTAATGATCAACGATTTCATTGACGCTTTACATACTACATCATACATACAGATACATTTTATACAATTCACATGTTGTGGATACAGTTTATACATCATACATACAGATACATTTTATACAATTCACATGTTGTGGATACAGTTTATACATCATACATACAGATACATTTTATACAATTCACATGTTGTGGATACGGTTTATACATCATTCATACAGATACAGTTTATACAACTCACATTTTACAGATACAGTTTATACAACTCACATTTTACAGATACATCTCATACAGCTAAACTGCATGAACTCGCTCAACTTTTGTTGATGTTTTCAAACTTAACATGTATTTCAGGAAATTAGTGGACCTGACAGACATTTCAGTCAAGGAAAGCAAGTACCAAGACTCCATGCCACCATTTGAAGGGTTTGCCCGTTATATACCGCCTCTTTGCGGTGATATAGTGGTCAAAGCCTTGACATTTTAAGACTTACATTTTGATGTATAGAACGATGAAAACGCATTTTCATTTGATGGTTTGTAACAAATACATTTAACTTATGTTGCGTTCTTTCGAAACAATTATGACAATGGCATTGGAGCTTGTTTTTATTCATTTAGTATTGTTCACTTATATTGTTATGCAATGAGAACTGATCAGATCACACCTCGCGCTTCCGCTACGAGCGGGTGTGACAGATTGGTATCAGAGCATCGATTGTAGTGAACCAGGATTCTTTCTCGAGTCTAAGTCTACAATCACTAGGGATCTCTCACGAAAACCTCTTGTTCATGTTGAACATATTATAAATAAAATTGGACAAGTCAAAAGGTTTTCATTGCATAAACATTTTTTTCAAGGTCCACTACAGCAAAAATTCATTTCACATAAATCAAGCGAGGACATTTCCATGGGTGAAGTCTATGAGAAACAGACACAATACATTAATAGACTATGTGCCTACAATACAATACATTATCAGTTTATGCATTATAAACAGTTCACAGGTTCAGCTTATACAAGATAGAAATCCTTGATTGATAGGATTTTACATGATTATATATATAGGTGGTTCATATATATGTTGCATGAAATATTTTGCCAAGAACAAAATACCTTCGACTTCAAACTCTATTATTATTCTTTACTCACACGGTGAAAATATCGACCTCATGTCTGTTGCGGAGCTTATGGCGAACATGATTCCTAAGTGAAATCTTAAACTTAATTCCGTAAAATATGGTTGCTTTCTCGCGAATGCTGAGATGCCTGACCATGATAATGACGACGAGGCGAAGGTGGTAACCTTGGACAACAACTCCATTAGTGGGACGAGATCCATGTGACTCATACTAATCAAAGTGGATATACTCTTGTCCTTACAAGGAAGATGAAGTACTCATCTTGAAGGTGCCCCTTCAATTGTTATTGTTACAGTTTCTTTCCATTTCTATTCCATCGAACGCCGTGCTGATTTGTGAGTAATGAAAAAGGACGATGACACGTGATCTATCACGAAGGTCCCTCCTATGTTGAAGGTATACAGACAATAGTGTTTCCCCCCCCCCCCCTCTGACTGATCGGCTGTTTTGTACGAGAGAACGCTAGAGTGACCATGCAAGGCAATTTATTATTACGGAGGCCTACGTAATAACAACTTGTAGTGCATGGGAATTCTGGTGGACTCTGCGGGTCAAGCTAATGATCACTATTCATTCAAAATTCTTAAGTTATTACTTGAGATTCAATTCTTCCTATCTAGTAGAACATGAACTGTGGGTGGTTAGTATAACACCCTACAATACAATACAATACAATACAGTACAGTACAATACAATACAATACGGGAAGACGACACATATTTGTTCACACCTAACATTCGATCTATATCACGATTCAGTTGAGACTAGTCATTTAAACAAACAAAACGTGTTAGCTACTCATGGAGGAATTTCCTCAACATTCTCGAAATTCTTGAACATGGGTTGGTTCCAGGGTGTCTATGACACTTTACCCTACTTTACCTTACCCTACCTTATCATATTTCACCTTATCATATTCATTGGAAATGATACAATAAATTCCGTCGCTTGACATTTGTCTTTTCCCAATGAATGGTATGGCATGAGCCATGCTGCAACTCCCTCATTGCATTCTATTCGACATTTTTGGAAATTCTAATAATCTTGCTAGAGCTTGTGAAACTCAAGCACTATTACCATAATTGTCACATGGACAAATAAGACAAAGGATTCTCTCTACTTAGGACGATCGAGGTCCATAAAGTAGGGAATACATATTATATGGACGGAGACCACTGGTTGGTTTCCCCTCCTCAACGAATTATTTTTTTTCTTCTTCTTTCTCTTCTTCTTTTTCCATTTAAACATATGACCAATACACGCAAGAGGCATTACACCTTTTGGTTTTGGTTATCCACATTATCATTTATTCAAACATGTATGAACAATATAGTCTTGAGGTTTCCATGACCGATTGATTGCATTCTTCATTCTTGGGCACATGATAGACTCTATTTATCCAAATACATGTCTAGATTCTTTTAATAGTGTGTATTAAAAAGATCATGGCGCCAAAAGAATCAATTGTTTAAGTTAAAAGTTATGTGTTGAAAACCATTGCTTTTAATCAAGACATGTTTTATACATGACATTGTTACGCAAGACATTGTTATACATGTCATTGACGTTGGTATACACAAGACATTTTTGGTGGTTATTTGTAAGTGATGAGACGTGTGTAATATGATAAAAGCATGGTGGATACGCCGCTGGTACTTCCTATATATAAGTGCTTATATTATATTGCATATCGTGGTGTTATTCAAATCTCTTCGACAAAGACAAGACACGACATTTTCGCACAAGACACGACATCCTCTACATAAGACATAATATTCTATTTCGAGACATGATATATTTATACACTACATTTTCATTGGTTATTTATTTAACCATACATTATTCTTTTATATCATCTGATTTTCATATCTATCTTCATATGATTTTATAAAAGAACTCGATCCTAACTAGAGCCAATATTGTTGGTTACACTTGATGCTTTCACGATATCTCAAGGGTTGTTCCATAATGGGTAACACCCGAATTCAAACACCTTGAGTGTCACATTTTGGGTTTAGCCTCAGAGATCCGAAGCATAACCGCATCATCCCTCCCTACCTCGATCACTCAAACAATAACTCTCGCTATGAGAGAAATGAAGGCAACTGCTGCCATAAACGATTGTGGCACCAGAATGTATGCTGGTAACTGCCGAAATCCTAAATGTGAATAAGTGTGTGCGTGGTTAGAACTATGTATACTCCACAAAATCCCAATGAAGTCATGAGTACGTACACTCTACGATCATCATGTATCAATTTTATTAATACCAACACCGAGCTTAGCTATTGCTTTTAAATGTTAAGCATATACTCGAATTAGAGTCTTGTTGGACACACATTACTATATCAAGTTAGCTAATGGGGAATTAGCTGACTCTTGTCAAATCATAAAGGGTCACCGTTACGTATCCTATTCGTCAACATTTCACATCCATGTTATTTTATACAATTGGCAATTTTATCTTTATCTCAACATTTCACATACATGAGTTTCATGGCTAGGGACGGGATTGTCCTAGCTACAATTAGGGATTGGGTAATCCTACATTTAAACATAGGGTTCCTAAAACTATACAGTGAAGTCCTCGCCACACAGAATTTAAAATGTACTTGGCCTAGAGTCAAGCAAGCTAGACGTCTCCTCATTCTATAGAATTGGCAAAAAGTAAACTAGTCGAGTCTAGAGCTGAAATTCAATATCAATCTCTTCCCTGTTCAGTTGAGTAGTTTCGAAGTAGTGGTTGACATGGATTGGTTATCCGATAACCTAGCCAAAGTCTTATGTCACGAGAAGATCATTCGCCTACCACTACTGAACGAAGAGACACTTGTGATACATGGAGAGAAGCGCGACACCCCATTGCGGATCATCAATGGCGTGAAAGCACATAAGTGCTTACGGAAAGGTTGTATTGCCTATCTAGCACTTGTTGTAGACAAGAAGGCCGTTGGGCCACAGCTAACAAATATTCTTTTGATAAAAATAATTTCCTGAAGTCTTTCCAGGACTACCACCATATCAACAAGTCGAGTTTCACATCGACTTGGTACCGGGAGCCGCACTCGTAGCCAAAACTCCATGTCGATTAGCACCTTCTGAACCTGGTAGTTGACCGAATAAGGATGTTATGCGTTCATAACCCCCACTCTTTACCACTATGCATCTTAATAAAGGTTTTGGGGGTGGAAAGACACGCAAGTTTTGCAAAAATGCACAACATTTCGATGAACGAAAATTCATATTTCTAAACCATGTTACAAATGAATTTCCAACTAACTCAAATGGTTTATGGAAGGTTTTAGCTTCTACTCTAATATAGACTTACGATCGGAGTATCATCAGTTACGAATTCAAGAGGAAAGCATACCGAAAACGGCTTTTAAGACTCGTTACGGTCATTACGAGTTTCTCGTTATGCCTTTTGGTTTAACAAATGCACCAGCGGTCTTCATGGATTAATGAATCGTGTGTGCAAGTCGTGTCTCGACAAATTCGTCATAATGTTTATTGATGACATTTTGATATACTCTCGATCGACTGATGAACATGAGCAACATTTGAGAACCATTTTAGAGTTGTTAAAGACAATAAATTCGCCCCAAATCGAAAAACAAGATATAGCCTTACAACTTATTCTTAAGATTGGTGCATAGCATTTTACAATCTTATCATTATCCGACGATACCGATGACTCTGTTGTAGACTATGATGCTTCGAATCAAGGATTGGGTTGCGTACTAGTGCAACGTGAAAAAGTTATTGTGTACACGTCGCGCCAATTAAAAAAAAGTTCACGAGAAGAACTATACCACTCTCGACCTTGAGTTAGGCGTGGTGGTATTCGTTTAAAAAAAAAATTATTATTATGGCGACATTATTTATATGGTACTCAATGCATTATTTTCACGGATCATAAAAGTCTTCAACACATATTCAACCAAAAAGAATTAAATATACGTCAACGATGTTTGTTGAATTGTTGAACGACTATGATTGTGAAATAAAGGACCATCCGGGCAAGGCAAATGTTGTAGCAGATGCCTTGAGCCGCAAGGAGCGAGTTAGAACCACTGAGAGTTCAAGCATTAGAGAAGATGATTCACAAGCGCTCAAGGAAGAGCATATTCAAGCAGAAACACTTCGAAGCATGAAGGAACAATTAGTGCCGAAAGAAGATGGAACTTTATACCTTATGGGACAAAATTGGGTTCCATTCTTTGGCGGCCTTCGAGATGAGATTTTGAGGAAGCACATAGGCCTAAGTAGCGAAAGAATACTACTGGTGGCCTAACCTCAAAAGTGATATCGCGACTTATATCGGAGAATGCTTGACTTGCGCGAAAGTAAAAGTCGAGTAGCAAAATCCCTCGGACTTGTTACAACAACCCGAGATTCCCGTTTGGTAATGGGAACAAATATCGATGTACTTCATTACGAAGTTACTCAGGACCTCAAGAGGTCACTACATGATATGTGTAATCATCGATAGACTAACAAAGTTCACGCACTTCTTACCGATTCGGTAGAAGGATAATACTGAGAAACTAGCGGAACTCTATCTCAAAGAAATAGTGGCTCGTCATGAAGTGCCTATTTCAATCATTTCAGACCGAGATGGTCGTTTTATTTCTAGAATTTGGAAATCATTTCAACAGGCCTTTGGATCTCATTTGAATCCAAGTACGGCCTTTCATCCATAAACTAACGGCCAGAGCGAACGGACAATCCAAACACTCGAAGATATGCTTCGTGCGTGTGTTATGGATTTAGGTGGCAATTGGGATACTCATATACCTTTGGTTGAGTTTCCTACAATAACAGCTACCATACTGGTATACAAGCTACCCCGTTTGAAGCTCTTTACGGTCGAAAGTGTCGCTCTCCGCTATGTTGGGCGGTAGCAAGCGATAAACAATTAATTGGTCCGAAACTAGTCCAAGAGACTACGGATAAAATTTTTCAGACCCGAGACCGTATCAACACGGCTCGCGATCGACAAAAGTGCTACGCAGATAAAAGACGAAAACCATTGTCTTTCAAGGTTGGAGACAAAGTCTTGTTGAAAGTCTCGCATTGGAAAGGCGTAGCGAGGTTCGGTAAACGTGGAAAGCTTAACCCACGTTACATTGGACCATTTGAAATCTTAGAAAAGATTGGCACTGTTGCCTACAAGTTGAAGTTACCAGATGAACTTAACAGTATGCACGACACGTTTCATGTGTCGAATCTTAAAAAGAGTCCAACACAAGCAACCGTTATCATTCTATTCACATTGACGACAAACTCCAATTCACTAAAGAACCTGTTGAAGTCATGGACTGTAAAGTCTAGAAATCATGGAGGAGTCGTATCAAATTATTAAAATGTACGTTGGAACTCTCGACACGGACCCGAGTATACTTGGGAACGTGAACATTAAATCAAAGCCAAATACTCTCACCTGTTCGAGTAGTCTCCTGTATAGGATGACTCAGCTTGAATTTCGGGACGAAATTCTCAATAATAGGGGGAGAATGTGACAACTGCCAATTTCGGGTAAATTACTTACATTTAAAACAATGATTTACATTATACAAGTATGTGTTTTGAATATTCGGACTGCATTATTACATGATATACATCTTAGAAAACTCATGGAATATTCAATTATGATGCACATGATTCATTTCATTGGGTACATTTGAAATAGTGCAAACAATTCACCGAAACAACTAGAGTAGTGCCTAGTGAACTAGAGTGCTGACGAAAACTCCGGATCCGCAAAAAACATCTAAAACGACATCTTTAGGACTCGGATGAGAGTCCAATATCAATTATATATTAAACCCTATATGGGAATAAAAGGGTTTGGTTTAATATATTACCAATGTCCGGTAGCACCAAAAACTGCCCGAAAACTGCCGAAAAGCACTAAAAGCGACAATTTCTACACTTTTCCGCAGAAATTTTGCTGAAATCAGCTTTCTAATATTTTTACGACATGTAAAAATATTATTTAACATAGAATTCATGTGTGGATACATTAGGGTATCATCCGAACCAATAACTACATCAATTCACACAAGTTACACAACTTAGCGTTCAAATAACGTCTAACCGAAACAATTCGAAACGAATATCCGAACAATGTCGGATCTTTTTTTTAGTGACCATCTAATATTATTTAGATCATATTAGACTAGTAATGGTCACTTAACACCTTCTTAACACATTTATACACTTGAAACATTTAAACACCTAAACTTTGCTAAAAGTTTCTAACACTTTAAACACTTAATAACATTTCAACAATTCAAGACCCCCCCCCCCCCATGTTGTGAACGGTTTTAAAGGGGTCCCACACCCTATTTTTTTTGTTAAATATCTAGATATTTTATTAGTTACAAGTGGATGAAGTTGGTGCTTTGCTACAACACTTAACCATTAAGCAATACTAGCACCTTACACTCATTTTACATCTTTTATTACTTTTACCAAAAGCTCTCATCATCTTCATCCATCTTACCAAGAACACTAAAAACCCACTTCAATTTTAGTCTTTTATTAGATGATGAACATGGGTTTCCAAGTAACATAAGGTGATCTAAAGCTTTTGGAAGTAAAAGGAAGGGTTTTCATCCATACAAAATTGTTCTACCATCAAGATCATCATCTTCCTAGTTCTTAATAATCTTCTAAGATCATCCCTAGCCTAGTGCTAGAAGTAAGCTTCTATATCTATTTTTTTTATACAAATATATTATGTTTATGATTGTTATTATTACTAATAATAACCAAGTAATCATACATAATAAACATGAAAAAAATACAAAGAAGCAAAGATAAAAATCATGATATAATTATGGTTGTTTATATTGTGATCTAAGACTTGTTATATGCTTATTTAATCTTGTTATGATGGTTATGATACAAATAAATTGTTAGAAGATGTTTTAAAATATGATCTAACAATTTTACATGTTTATGTTAAAGGGGTTTTTAACATAAGGGTTTAAAGAAATGATCATAACCTTTGTTCTTGTGAAAGTATTAAAGGTTTTTAGTTAAAAAACAATACTTCCACAAGATTATAAAAAGTAACATACAACTAGAGATTTTTATAAAAGTTGTTAAAACTAGAATTAAACTTGGTTTTTGAACTAGTTAGCATATGTAATGATCATGTTTAAAACCCTACATGATTTGGATATCATCTTGATAATTTCATGTTATAAAAGTCTCATATGTTTAGTTAAGATGTTGAATAAATTGTTGGTGATTTGGAAAAGAAAAGGATATGTTTATAAAACATGGTTAGAATAAAATACAAAGGTTATATAGCCATTTTTCATAAAAACTTTATTTTATAAAGTAACAACATTTTTGGTTGTATTTAGACAAGAGAAATATATATATATTTTTTTTGAAAAATATATATTTGGTGATTTAACAACTTATGTGCTATGTGATTATTTGATGGTATTAGTTATATATATCAAAGATAGGAACTTTATTACAATGGTAATAATTAACACATGATACATAATAATCAAAGTCTTATAAGACTTCACATAATTACGCCTTAAAACGAGTTACGGACGATTCGAATAGTTGGACACCATTTATGGTCAAAATGAACGACGGACGACTACATAAGTGAATTGCCAATCCGGGGAGTTACTACGACGTTTAGACGATTTATCGACACGAAATATAAGTATCCTATCGATAACAAATTTCGGATGTTTATAAACTTATAAACACTAGTATGTTTATTTACTAACAAGTATACTTAGAAAATTTTTATAAAAAGGTTTTTATAAAAATAAATGGGCTTATTATACTAGTGGGCTATTTTTATAACAAATGGGCTTATATTACTTAAAGGGCTATTTTACTTAATGGGCTATTTTTCTTAATGGGCTTATCTTCATATTGGGCTTAACATAAATTCATAGGCTAAGCCCAAATACTAAACATATGGGCCAAAGCCCAACACTATACAAGCCCAACACTATTCAAGCCCAACACTATTGAAGCCCAACCCTATTGAAGCCCAACACTATTGAAGCCCAACACCATTGAAGCCCAACACTATTGAAGCCCAACACTATTTGAGGCCCAACACTATTTGAGGCCCAACACTATTTAAGGCCCAACACTATTTGAGGCCCAACACTATTTGAGGCCCAACACTATTGAGGCCCAACACTATTTAAGGCCCAGCACTATTTAAGCCCAATAACTTGAAAACATGGGCTTGGCCCAATGATACCATTTTTGTGAACACAACTATACAACGGATACATATAAGACGCGAAATTCAGCGGACTAGATCCGACTATACAACTCACAAGATACAAGATAACATTTATATATATATATTTGGTGAAAAATATATATATAACATTTGAACAACTCATTCATCAAATACACAGTTAACGAACAGTAAAGACATACAAGTCTTACACATATTGAAGACACAAGACTTGTACTCAAGTTCTTTTCAAAGACCGAAGTGTCTAACAAAAATAAGAACATTTGTAGGTCGCAACACTTTTCAGGACGACCGCACGTGAGATCTTATTTACTTCTATTCATGGACGCAATTCTGTGAGTTCATGTCCCCTATTCATTTAAATGTTTTACAACTTTACAACTATCGGGGAAAATACATGTTCATCGTATGTTAAAGTTAGGTAATGAAACACCATAGATCATGTGCGAATTAGGGCCATACTATAAGCACCATTAATCCAATTTGGACCAAGGAACAAAGGCTTAGATCTAATGGGTTTTGGCGAGCCCCACTCTTGGTCGTGAACCCATACAGAAGAGTGCGTTTGTGTCCCAGTCGATAGGAGTCGACATAAAATCGTCTAGGGTTGGATTGCTTCCTAATTCGTCACACATATTAATGTCCTCGCGAAACATTAATGATCAACGATTTCATTGACGCTTTACATACTACATCATACATACAGATACATTTTATACAATTCACATGTTGTGGATACAGTTTATACATCATACATACAGATACATTTTATACAATTCACATGTTGTGGATACAGTTTATACATCATACATACAGATACATTTTATACAATTCACATGTTGTGGATACGGTTTATACATCATTCATACAGATACAGTTTATACAACTCACATTTTACAGATACAGTTTATACAACTCACATTTTACAGATACATCTCATACAGCTAAACTGCATGAACTCGCTCAACTTTTGTTGATGTTTTCAAACTTAACATGTATTTCAGGAAATTAGTGGACCTGACAGACATTTCAGTCAAGGAAAGCAAGTATCAAGACTCCATGCCACCATTTGAAGGGTTTGCCCGTTATATACCGCCTCTTTGCGGTGATATAGTGGTCAAAGCCTTGACATTTTAAGACTTACATTTTGATGTATAGAACGATGAAAACGCATTTTCATTTGATGGTTTGTAACAAATACATTTAACTTATGTTGCGTTCTTTCGAAACAATTATGACAATGGCATTGGAGCTTGTTTTTATTCATTTAGTATTGTTCACTTATATTGTTATGCAATGAGAACTGATCAGATCACACCTCGCGCTTCCGCTACGAGCGGGTGTGACACTCCTATTTCTGCCCAACAAACTGGAGTTCTGCACTTTCTTCCATACAGTGCCTCGAATGGGGAAGTTTCAATACTTGAATGATAACTATTGTTATAGGAGAATTCGATTAAAGGTAAGTGATCGTCCCAGTTTCCACCAAAATCTATCACACATGCTCGGAGCATGTCTTCCAGAGTCTGGATTGTCCTTTCACTTTGCCCGTCTGTTTGGGGATGATATGCAGTGCTTAAGTTTAGTCGAGTTCTCATTGCTTTCTGGAAACTTGTCCAAAAATGAGAAGTGAACCGACTATCCCTATCTGATACAATGGAGAGTGGAACTCCATGTAAGGATACTATTTCGTCTACATATAATTTGGCTAACCTTTCCATACTAAAGGTTTCCTTCATGGGTAGAAAATGAGCTGATTTGGTTAATCGATCTACAATTACCCAAATTGCATCATTACCTTTTCTGGTTTTGGGCAACTTAGTAACAAAATCCATTGTTATGAGTTCCCATTTCCATACCGGCATTTCTAATTGTTGTAGTAGACCTGAAGGTTTCTGATGTTCTGCCTTAACTTGTGAACAAGTAAGACACTTTGATACATACTTAGCTATATCCTTTTTCATACCTATCCACCAGAAATTCTTTCTTAAATCTTGGTACATCTTATTGTTTCCTGGATGTATAGTATACCTAGATTTATGAGCTTCTTCCAAAATCTTATTTCTTAATTCTCCCTGTTTTGGTACCCAAATCCTTTTCTTATGGAATCTCCAAATTCCATCAGCTCCTCGTTCTAAATCTTTTATTCGTCCCTTCATTCCTTCAGCAACATCTTCTATTGCTGTTTCTTGAAAATACTTTAGTTGTTCCATTAAATCTAACTGTAGACTTAATCTGAGAGCACGAACCCGTCGTTGTTTTTCATGGTACTTACGACTTAAGGCATCTGCAACTACATTTGCCTTTCCTTCGTGATATTGAATATCACAATCGTAATCACTTAAGATTTCCATCCATCTCCTTTGTCTCATGTTTAACTCTTTTTGCCCAAAAATATATTTTAAACTTTTGTGGTCCGTATAGACAGTAAATTTACTTCCGTAAAGATAATGTCTCCAAATCTTAAGGGAAAAAATTACAGCTCCTAATTCTAAGTCATGAGTTGTATAATTTTCTTCGTGCTTTTTCAACTGTCTTGAAGCGTATGCAATTACCTTCTTGCGTTGCATCAGCACGCATCCAAATCCTAGTTTTGAAGCATCACAATATACTTCAAAATCTTTAGTTCCTTCTGGTAAGGCTAAGATTGGAGCTTTGGTTAATTTCTGCTTCAAGATTCTAAAGGCTTCTTCTTGTTTAGGTCCCCATTCAAACTTAATGGCTTTACAGGTTAGCTTAGTTAATGGTACAGCTATCTTGGAAAAATCCTTAATAAACCGTCTATAATACCCAGCTAAACCTATAAAACTTCTAATTTCCATTGCGGTTTGCGGAACCTTCCAATTGGTAATTGCCTCTATTTTAGCAGGATCTACGTGAATACCTTCATGATTCACCATGTATCCTAAGAATTGCACTTCTTGTTGCCAAAATTCACATTTTGAGAATTTGGCATGCAACTTTTCTTTTCTTAACAAAGTTAAGAGTGCATGCAAGTGCTGACAATGTTAGTCCTGACTTTTTGAATAAATAAGTATATCATCTATGAAGACAATTACAAATTTATCCAAATACAGTTTACAGATCCTATTCATCATGTCCATGAATGTTGCAGGTGCATTCGTTAACCCGAAGGGCATGGCTGTAAACTCGTAATGACCATACCTAGTTCTAAAAGCAGTCTTAGGTATTTCTTCCACTTGTACTTTTAATTGATGATATCCAGAGCGTAAATCTATCTTAGAGAAGTATCTAGCCCCTTGAAGTTGATCAAAAAGATCATCAATCCTAGGTAATGGGTATCGATTCTTAATTGTAATTTTATTCAATTCTCTATAATAAATACACATTCTCATTGAACCATCCTTCTTCTTTACAAACAACACTGGAGCTCCCCAAGGGGATGAGCTAGGTTGTATGAATCCTTTACTTAGTAATTCATCTAATTGCTTCTTTAGTTCTAACATTTCGGTAGGAGCTAACCGATAAGGTGCCTTGGCTATCGGTGTAGTTCCTGGAATTAGATGAATCCTAAATTCTACTTCCCTATCTGGTGGTAATCCAGGTAACTCTTCTGGGAATATATCTGGGTATTCTGAGACTACATGAATTTCCTTAAGTTCTTTACCCTTAGTACTAATGATTACTGAAATCATATATACTATTCCTTGCTTTCGTTCATAACTAGCAACTTTCATTACTGATATGAACTTCATGGGCTTACGTGGTTTATCTCCTGTAATCATAATTACTTCTCCTGTGGGTGCCTGAATTTCTATAGAATTCTTATCACAAATGATTTGAGCATGGTTGGCTATTAACCAATCCATTCCTAACACAACATCAAATTCAGCTAATTTCATAGGTAACAGATTTGCAGAAAATTTATGACCTGAAAGTTCTATTTCTACTTTTTGCAAAACCTGATTTATTTTAACTGAATTCCCATCTGCGGTTTCGACTGTAAAAATCTGCCTAATGTTGGTTAAGGGTAACTTAAGAGCTTGACAGAATAAAGTATTTATAAAACTTTGGTTTGCACCAGAGTCAAATAATACTTTTGCGTATACGTTGTGAACTAAGAACGTACCCGCTATCACATCTGGGATGAGTTCTGCTTCTTGAGTGGTTAGCTGAAATGCCCTGGCATTCTTCTTAATAGTTCCGTCGGTCGCCTTGGTTTTGTTGTCTGCTGGTTTGATCAATTTAGGACATTCTGTTTTGAAATGTCCGGCTTCTCCACAATTGTAACAAATTATGGATTTCTTTCTGCAGTTTTCTTCACGATGTCCTATAGTTTTGCAAAAATTGCAAGTTATATCGCATCTTCCATAATGTTTCTTTTTGCATTTCCTGCAGTATGATGGAGTTGGTGATTGCCCTATTCCTCTTTTCTTGAAGTTATTATTATTACCCATACGAAATCCTTGGGTAATTTTCTGAGCCAGTTCCTTTTTCATGTCTTCATCTCTTGTGCGTACCAGTTCATCAGTTAGGGTGTTGGCTAGTTCCACTGCATCATCAATAGTGCGAGGTCTCGCAGCTTTAACGATATTGCGGATTTCGCTAATTAATCCCCAAATGTAGCGAGAAATGAGTACCGGATCTGGCGAAGCCAGCGTTGGTACCACTCTAGCATATTCGAAGAATGTCGAAGTATAACCACGACAATCCACATTAACCATCCGATGGTTTAGGAACTTATTTGCCATTTGATCTTTTTCATACTCGGGACATAATTTTCTTTCTACAAGACTCTTAAATTCTTCCCAGTTCATGACATAGGCCACAATCCTTCTTTTAGCTTGTAACACTGTGTTCCACCATTCTAACGCCCTTTCTTTAAAAAGATTAGACGCATACATAACTTGGTCTTCCTCAGCACATTTGCTTATAGCAATTACTGCCTCAGTTTTCTCTAACCAACGTAATGCTGCAATAGCCCCTTCATTACCTGAAAACTCAGTTGGTTTACAGGCAAGGAATTCTTTGTAAGTGCAACCAGGTGTTGCAGCTTTCATTTTCTTGAAAATGGGGGTTTGCAGATCATTATTGTTATTAACATGATTTCCGCCTCCGTTTATACTATTACTAAAGTTGTCGCCTTGAGTACGTTTACTAGGAATGATTGATTGCGGTTTAACAGGTTTTTGAACAGCAGCAACAATTGCTGGAATAGCATTGGCTATTCCTTGTGCAACGATATCCTCTATATCTTGTCTATTTAACAATTGTTCTTCCTGAATTTGCTCGGATTGATTTACTTCATTTACTGGTTCATTACCAATGTTTGCCATCTGATAATTAATTTATAGATAAATAATTATTATAAAAGAAATAATCCAATGTCACAATTAATTGCACATAATCACGTAAACGAATATACAAACAAAATCTAAAATTTCATTTAGTTTATAGATTATATCATGCCTCTATATACAACCGTTTTATGATTTATTTTACAAATACTGATTTTACTATTACTATTACACAACCACAGTTTTACCAACCCACTATCTCTCGTCATTAGTGTTCCTAAAAACGAAGCTCCCTTTCATCATACTTCCAAGCAATTTGTCCCCCTATCTCCCGAATTCTACTTCCCGCATCCATTAATTCTTCACCAAAATGGCGAAGTTCAGCCAGATTTTCGTTACTCATGGGTGGATTTGGTAATGGTTCTGGATCGAATTGCGGAAGAAAGGAATAAGGACTGTTGACAATGTTTTGGAATTGCCAATCATTCGTCCACCATTCGTCCATTCCTAAAGGTTGGGAGTGGACTATTGGTTCTGGGATTGCTGGTTCAAGATTTATAGGGAGTTGATTTTCAATAGGACGAGTAAAAATATTTGTATTGACAGGCTGAATAGTTTCACAACTTGCCAATATAAAATCTATTTCCTCCTGAAAAGTCATTCCCTGGTTTTGTTTGGAGCTTTCTCCAATTTCCATCTGAGTTGATCTAGAACCTTTTCCAACCTCCATTTCTATTTCCTTAGAATATTCCTCAAACTGCATTCCCATTTGCCTAGAATCTTCCTTGACTTCAGTCTCCATCTCCTGCTGTTTAGAACTTTTCCTGGTTACAATTTCTTTTCCTTTTTCTAAAGGATTGTTTATTTTAGGAAGTTTCGTAGCTGGCTTTTTCCTACGTATACGACTCCCCCATACGTATTTTCTTCTTTTCTTTGGTTTTGGCTTTTTCAAAGGTGGAGCGTTGAATTCTACAGGTTGTTCCACATCAGGAAAATACCCAGTAAACTCTTTAGAAACTTCTATATTTACAGGGTATAGGTTGAGATTCTCTAGGGCTTTTGATAACTCATTCATGCTGTTTAACATACAAAAAAAAAATACAAAAATGCTAAGTTAAAATTTTAGAAAAAATCTTTAAGTTTTATTGCATACCCTGTGACTAATTTATACAAAGGAAAATGGATATTTTAAACATGCTAGGTTTTATTTATTTACTAGATGATATTTCGGCTTGTAAATAAGGTTGCTATTACGGAATCATGGTATTTTAAATATTAGCATTTACTGCTACAGTGGCTAGCATATAAAGATCCGCCCATTCTTCCTCTAATTTGTCCTCCCAAGGTGTTTTATTGGTTAATTCCTGGGTTTCCTGTTTAATTTTCTTCTCTCGGGCTTTCTTTATTTTCACCTGACTTTTCTTAAGAATCAAACTTCTTTTATCGGGAGAAAGTGGGTTCTCGTATTGGGCTTTTTGAACAAATATTCCTTCTTCAGGAATTGCAGGAAGTTTTGAGGATTTAGTTTGGGATGAACTTCCCTTCTCATTGGATGACCTATCTAATTTAAGATAGATGCTGGAAAGCTTTTTCTTACCCATACTATAACTAACAAATAGTCAGTTAATAAAACACATAATCACATAATAGTAATCAGGAAAAATTAAGTATTTCTAAATACTTAATTAGCTTAACTCAGTGGCTCTGATACCACATTTTTCTGTCACGACCCCTGACCCGGTTTTACCCGTTTCAGGAGCCGCGAGACAGAAATCCCGTGGTATTTATTTATTTGAGTTTAACAGCGGAATTTTATCTTCAGGATCGTTGTAAAGCTAAAATTTTCCTAATTATTTTATTTCACAACTCGGGATAACACCCCGTTAATTTACAATATTATGATTTCACGAAGAAATCTTTATTTAACAAAACATATTTCTTTCTTTTACAATGAGCCACTTTCTTAAGCTTGCAGTGCTCCGTAGCACCTTTCCTGAATCACAACAGATCACCTGAAACATGTTTGAAAAAGGTTTTGTCAGCGGGAAATACTGAGTGAATCATTCTATTTACTAAAACAACCTGTTTGTTATAATTTACAATATTAAGGAAGATTACAATGTTTCTGATATCAACCAATTACCCACAGTATTTGTCACTCGACCGGATCTGTAACTATGGTCATATCCCCCATTGGCTGCCCCAATGGTGACGATTATCAAGTAATGTATACAAAACCCCACATACCGGCTGTAACTTGGTGATTACATAAACTTAATCACTGTAATTATAACCTTTGAAAATAAACATGATTTTGAAAGTAATTTGATAAAAAGAGAATGACTCACATTGCAGATTTAACACGGATAGAGTTTACTCTACTGATTAGCCTTGTTAACCTAATTTACATAACAATGCACACAAAACTGGGTTAGTAATCAATACAACATTTACGATAACCCACGAGATCAACCCTCACAACGAATGACAAAGTGCTATGCTTAAACATCCATCGAATTAATGACTAATGACAAAGCATCACCCTAATGTGGGAAGCACTTAAACATCCATTGAGTACATTGATCGATCGGAAAATGAATCGTAATAGCGATCGAGTTATTACCCTGTTTTGCGGAAGCAATTTAGTGAATCGTGTGTGTTTTTGTAGTAAACAGCGTCTAAGTGATTGTACGTAACGAATTTTATCGTCGTAACATGCAAACAGTTCAAGTCCCAAGCCCTTGTATTTATACCCACAATTTGCACCCCCCGCGTGTCGCGAATGAGACCATGGTCTCTGTCGCGTGTCGCCTGGGAAGCCAAAGTAGACTAGGCCTGCTTCGTCACCTATCTAGCCCTGATGAGTCAACAACTTCGTAAAATTCGAATTTGACAGCATTTTATGTAGATAAATATAACTAGGGTTTACCCCCCTAGTTTTAGGGGCCCTAATCCTGATTCCAAATGTTCTGAAAATTTTAGGGTTTATGCAGAATCACTTGGGTTTCTCAATTAGGGTTTCCTATTGGACAATTTAATTAAATAAATATGACTTTTGATGAGAGTTGTTACATCACATAAAATGGGCTTTAAGCATAATATTCAAACCAAACCTTTTGCTTACTGATATGTTATGACAAATAAAGTATCACCCATTATTTTATAAAAATCATTTACCGGAATATTATGTATGTATGTATGTATGTATGTATATATATATATATGGATGAGGGTTTATATTCTTGATGACGTTGATACTTGACATGATAAATCTGAGTTAAATAAACGATAACCTGATGTAAGTGATGTTAAATGTCGTTGTTGTTCACTAAACATGTTATCGGAACAAATAGAACTTGCGTTAGAGCGCTATAAACTGAAAACAGGAAGCTGTCAAACTGTTACAGCCGCCTTCAGTTAGCTGTAACTGGGTCATAACTTAACGAAAAATTGATTTTCTTGAGTCTATAGGTGTTATTTCGAAATATGCTTCTAATGACATTGGAATCATAATTTTTGGACTTCGTTTGCTATTTTAAATAAATGATTTTGTTTCAGCAATTAAAGCTGCATTTTTCTACAGATTTTACGCATTATGTTTTGAGTCATAATTGGGCAAATATTTAGAGTTAGACAATGAAATCTATACTGTAGATGGCCTTAGGTGCCTGTGCAAATCTCCAACTAGAATTTCGTCAATCGGACTTACGATGAATTTTAAATGAATATTTCTGTGGACTGCAGTCAGAAAGTGACGAATCTGATTGCAGCCAGGTAAATAATTTTTTATAAAATAATTGGTGATGAATTGGATACCGATATTTTGTCACAATAGTATTTGGATCGTTTAAAACATTCTATAAAAATTTGGGAATTTTTGGAATAAGTTAACTATTTTATTAAAATGCCTGAATACAGCCCAGTTTTGGATGTTAAAGTTGAAACGACGTAAGTAGTAATTTGCGTGTCTAAATGTCGGGTAGGTTATCTGAGAATGATCTAACGTGTTAGATGTTAATGAAAGTGTTATGTACGATATCGGATTCTTGCTTTTTAATGGTTATAGACGGGATGTTTATATGGGCGTGAACTGTTAAAGTGAGTGCGTGTTATGTGATAGATGCGTGTAGGAACTTTGTGTTTTATTTAAAACCATTAACAAACTAAATGGTAATCATACTAGGACGTGATTGACCAACCCTCTTAACTGAAGGGTGACTACATTGAATCTAGACAAAAACTCTATCAAACTAAATGGTAATCATATTAGCTATTTTAAGAGTTCGACCGAGCAACCAAAGGTGAGTTTACACTTTCCACAAGGCATGGGATTCCCGGTGGTTTGGGAATGGGTTAAGTATACTAAGGAAACTTGCGTTTTTCTCCTTGGGTAGAATGTGTACTCCCACCCTCTTAGTTGAAGGGTGACAACATTGAAACCTTCGTATTCTTCTTGACACGTACTCCCACCCTCTTAACTTAAGGGTGACTACATTGACACTAGACAAAAACTCTATCATTAAGTCCCTCATTTTATATTGACTTAATCGCTGGGCAAATGGCGAATGGGTCATTAGTTAAATAGCGCTATTAGGTTTGACAAGCCTCACACCGTGCTGCAGAGGACGTTAAAATGGACAACCAAGTGTGGTTTTCGAAACATAACTATGTTTTTTGGAACAACGCTAAAATGGACAACCAACTGTGAACTCGCTCAACTTTGTTGTTGATTCGTTATTATATGCCTTGCAGGTCGTTAGGTGCTTAGATGGAGACATGGACTGTTGAGTTCCATGTTAAACTTATGAACTTTTATACTTTATTATGGTTTTGAACTTAATGCTTCCGCTGAAAACTTAAACTTTGTTGAATTGTTTTGACACCAATTATATTATTTGGTTTGGACTTTTATTTATTTAATTATATCGTTCAATATGATTGGTGGCTGGATCCTGGTCAGTCACGCTCCCTACGGTGATACTCCGCTTGTGGATTTTGGGGGTGTGACAAATCACTACACTAGTTCTGCGATTAAACCGAACCTGAAACCCAAACCCCTAGCCTAACCCGCCACCCATCCCCAATTCGGCCCAACCCTTGCGGCCCAATTACCAAATCGCCCCCTTGTTTTATAACATTACGTTTGTTATATGTGCATGAGAAGGAAAAGAAACCAAAAACCCTAAATTGTTCCATGTGGTGTGCAACGACAGTAGCAAGCACCCCCCCCCCCATTCATTCGATCCCTCATCTTTCTTTCTCTCTAGTTCTTCCATCTCTTCTCAAGGTTAGTTAGTGTTCTTGGTATCTTTCGGTGTGCGATGTTTCATGTACATGGCTGCGTTTTCTAGTTCTTGTTGTTCTTGATGTTTGTGATGCTACTTGTAGTCTAGGGTTGCTAGAATGCATGATTTATTGGTGTTATAATTGCATAAGAGTTCGTATAATTACTAGGGTTTGATGTGGTATGATCTTGTTTTGAATATTGTTAGTCATGGTTGATGAATTAGATGATATATAATGATAACCTGCTGTAAATGATGAATACATGTTGTTCTTGGTTGCTAGGGATGTGATTAAAATCATAAAAGTCATTTTAGGAAGCTGGGTAATGAAACTGATTCTGTCCAGCAAGTTACAGCCGACTTCTGTGGACTGTAACCAGGTTAAAATTGAATGAAAATCAGTGTTTCTAGATTCTATAATGTAGTTCTAGGAAATATCTTTCAAACCCACTGGAATTGCATTTTTTTCGACGCCGGTTGATATTTTTATTGAATTATTTCGTAACAAAGGTCTAGGATGCTTTTTCTATCAGAATTTGCAGCCCATTACGAATGTCATAAATCAATATAGGAATTGATTTATGATCTCAAATTTTTACTGTAAGTACTTCCAGGTGATTCCAAAAATCTTTAACTGGAATTTCGTCAATCGGATAAACAAGAATTTTAAATGGATTTTTCCGTAAGCTGTAGTCATAAGTGATGAATCTGATTGCAGCTTAGTAAATGAATTTTTATGAATTATTGGTGAAGAGTTAGACCTTAAAACTTTAACACAAGGCCTATCCCTCCGAGAGGTATGCACATAAAAAAATCATAATTTTTGAAGACTTGTAAACAAGTTAAATGGTCACTCAAAACAGCCTATTTTCAGTGATTTTCTATGCAGTAAAGCATGAATGCATAACGACCAAACTTGCTACTTTTAGTATCCATGCTTGTTTGATAATTGTATAGACAACATATTTAATATCGTAGAAAGGTTGTGAACATGGTTAGGGAACCATATGATAGATGTGCTACGTGATTGCTTGTTTGTGTGCTAGTTGCTAGACATATGTAGGACTTTCGTGCAATGTCTAAATAAAGTCTAATATACCATGGTAACTATTATAGGGCGTGGTCGGTCGCTCTAGATTACATACACTTAATCTAATCTGTCGATCTAATCTAAGGTGAGTTCACACTTTTCTAAAAAGCATGTAATTCCCGGTGATTTGGGAATGGAGCAAACTGTGACATCTGTGCTTGTGTAATCATCGTGCAAACTCTGAACAATTCAATATCAATAAAACAATGTGTTTTGATCCCAATATTTGTTATTTATGTTTGACATTTTTGCACGTTTTGATTTTTGATCGATTTTAAACTCCATATCGCCTACTAGAAAGTTATACGCAAACTAGTGCGTAAACGTAATCAGTTTAATGCGACAAACACTCTGGAATAGTGACATAAGCTTAACATACCTTAAATAACCTTTACATAACTTAGAAATAAGTTTTAAAGGGTTTGGTATGGCAAAAACAAGTTTATTCGCTCACATGGACTATTTGCGTAAAACTGCAAAAGTCTGCCGTTTCGTATGGCAACAAACAGTCCGAAACATCATCATAAGCTAAACATACCACAAATAACCTTAACATAGCTTAGAGATAAGCTTTGAGTGGTTCGGTATGCGAAATTACGCTTATTTGATCAAACAGGGACTAAAAGCGTCAAAAACGGCGTAAGTTTGCATTTTCGCGCATATCTTACGTTCTGACCACACCCGGACATCCATAAATTTTTGTAGATACTAAAATATTTTATTTTAGTGATCGGAATGCAAAAATACTATTCGTCGCTTAATTTGGATCGTTTTCGCGTCCGTTCGAGTTTCGTCATAATTAACCGAACAACGTGATCGTACGACCAAACGAACTGACATCCGTGATATTTCCGAGAATATTTTGAGTCTCCTATACTTTGAAGACCTTGTAGAGACTTGAAAATGGCTTAACGGGGGTTAAATGTGCCAAAAATCAGCTGAAACACGTGCAGGGACCAAATGTGACAAAATTGAAACTTATGCTGAACTGACTGGAGGTCACGGGCCGCGTAGCCCAGCTCCATTTCTAACACGGGGCGTGACAGAAGGCCCAGTAACAGAAAACTTGATTTCAGCTGTTGTTTTGCAAATCAGGCCCTTGTATGCAATTTCCATGTTTTGGGGAACAAGTTAACACTTCTCTAAGTAACATTAGTTGTCCCTTAACACATGTATGGCAGGGATTTATTGCTTGGTGGCCAAATAAACACTTGTAATGATCTTACAAGTTCACCACAAGTATAAATACTTCCCACCTTTCACATGTTCAATTGCTCATTCTCATTTTGGAACTCCAAGTGGAGGATTTCCTGCTAAGGAGCCACCTACCTGAGTTCTAAAACCTTCCTTCTAGCCTTTAAACACCTTGTAAGTGTTCTTTCATGGCTTAGTAGTTATTTTCAGCTATTTAGAGCTGAAAGTCAAACTGTTTGACCAACAGTTTGACTTTCGGTTTTGACCATCAATTGGTCAAGTCAAATGAACTTTGCAACGTGATTCTAATCACGATGGTTATAATCCTTAGCGATTATACCTACTGATTACCACGTTAACTAGGTGTAGTGACGAGTCAAAGTTTCGGTCAAAATGCGTATTTACGCGCATTTTGAAACGATACTATTTTCGGGTTTCAAAACCCTTTGTTTTGATATCAAATTAGTTTTCTAAGTTAGTTAAACATGTTTCAACATGTTTAACTCGTCACTACTAGTTTAGTGCTTGTTTAGGGTCGTAGGTTAAGCGGTCTCGACAACCACTTAGACTTTCAAACCCGACCCGTTTGGTCGATCATTAGGATCCGACCAAACTTATTTAGTGATCATAGTTGCATAGGGAATAACCTACTGAGGTTATACCTTATGATCACTTAGGTTGGTTAGTTATTTGTTAAGTAGTTTATATGCCCATATAAAATGACCAAAATGCCTTTTTGAAGCATAAATTTATATTTTGCGTATGTAATCAAGTTTTTGACATATAAACTGATTTAGTAACATGTTTAGGCATAATTGGGCATGTAAGACTTAACTTAGGACATAGATAACCATCCGACCTTAGGTTTACGCAAACCACGCGTTATAGTAGCTTAAACTACCATAACGGGTCGAAACGGGTCAAAAGCACTTAGGTTAAGTTTCAAATCAGAATGTTAGGTCTATTAAATCATGCCATATGAGTTCAAATACTCATTTTATTTATAGAACCTCATTCTATCCTATTCCCCGATTTAAGATCCGTTAAATAATGTAGTTACCTATATTAGGTGCCTTGTTGATTCCGTGATCCTTGGAGCTTAATTTGGTCTTAATCCCAAGACTAATAAGCAATCCCAAGTGAGTACATAGTCCCCTCTTTTACCGCTTTCAAATATTTTGGGGTGAAAAACTTGTGCTTACATGTTACTTTCATGCTTTCATTGCTTTTATGACATATACATGCTATGTTCAACTAGTACACTTATAGTACATGATTTCCCATTGTGTTTTGCTATGTATGTTTACTGAGCATGCTAGCACATTGATTTCATAAACATTTTTGCTATGTATGTTTATTTAGCATGCTAGCACATTGATTTCATAAACATTTCTGATGCATATGTTTTCTCAGCATATGGGCACAATTGATTTCTTGAACATTTCTACTATGTGTGTTTACTTAGCATACTTAGTACATGGTTTTCACATGTTACATTAGTTATGACATTTGGTATGTTTAATCGGGACAATAATACATTCATTAACATTGATCACGCCGCTCGGAAGTATGTAATGGTACCATAGGATTTGACAAATCCCGTTCTCGACTTCCTAGGTTTGTTTGGAAGTAGGGAATGACAGAATCCGATATACATAAATTGATAAACCTTTAATTCGTTTAAGGGTTTGTCCAAACAGTCATAAGGCTTGAATGTATGCGATTAACATTACTGCATAAATGTTTGTAATCATAAAGCATTGTTTTTCTGCAAAACATGACATTTGAATTAAACTTAGGTTTATTCAAAGACTTTGTTTTGTACATTTTCCTACGGGGTTGAGTAAATTCTTTTTATTCACCGTACATGACATTTGGTCACATTTTGACATTCTACATATGGTTTGAGTAGATATTTTACTTGCCATACATATCATTTGATTACACAAAACATGGTTTTACATTGACGCATGAACATTGTTTATACATAAACATTTTGACAATTGTTTAAAACAAGACATTTTGAGTGGTTATTGATAAGTGATTTACATAATGAGGCGATGTGTTATATGACAAAAGCATGGTTGATACGCCGCTGATACTTCCTATACATAAATGTTTTTATGATATCATACATCGTAGCGTTATTTAAAGCACTTGACAAAAACATGATACATTTTTACAAAGACAGGACATTGTTTTACAAATGCCACATTTTACACAAATTCATTTTACTTGGTTATTTATTTAACCATGCATTATTTTCTTTTATATCATTCGATTTTCATATTGATTTTCACATGATTTTATAAAAGAAAACATTTTGCAAGGTTCATGACTACTTTTTGTTAAACATTTCTTTTTACTACAAGTCATGAATCCTACATAAATAAAACCTATGTATCTCACAGGCATTTTTATGCTGACGTACCTATTTTTACATGTGTTTCAGGTGCTAATGCATGATGATGTTTGTGCTACACTTAGGTGGACTTGGGCCTTAGTGACTTAAAAGACAGTTAATTATGTTATGTTTTTGTTGAAATCCAAGGCAATGTAAACACTTTAATAAATAATACAAAACTTTAATTACCATGGTTATGGAACAATAATTCTGTCGCTCCACTCCCTGACGTTTCCGCCGCGGTTTGTTGTTTTACGCGATCGGGGTGTGACAGAAGAGTTGGTATCAGAGCCAATGGTTATTGGAAATTAGGTTATTAGTAATGCTTTGACCTAGACTATAACTTTTCTAGGACCCAAACACAAGTTATCTTGTGTTTAGATCTTAACATAATACACGTCACCTATCCTTAGGTGATTACCAAAACATGAACACGAATTTCTAAAATGATTTTGAAAATCAATCATCTATTCTTAGATGATTTGTTATAAGGTTTTGAACCCTCTAATTTTTCCAAAACGATTTTGAAAATAATCACTCACCCTTTGGACGATTCATTTTTGGCTTAATGCCTTCCAAATTTTCAAAATCTCATCAAAGTTTGGATATAAATAATGTGAACACGTGCAAACTGGAAGGGTGGATGCCTGTACCCTGAGTTTACTGTCTAAGGCTAGAGTGTTCGGACAAATCCGCAGTATCGGACCAGTCACTCTTACCTGGGAACTCTTGGGGTGAGTGTTCACTTATAGGCGAGCATGTCTTCGACGATACATTATTATGACCCATTTACTTTGATTTGTCACTGTGTGTCGTTTGTTTGCTTTGTGGTAACGAACGAATGACCACCATCCTTACATTTTGTTGATTTTTATGACATCTCATTTCTTTCATCACATCATCTCACTCGTTTTCTCTCATATTTCCTCTTTTAGAATGCCTCCTCGACGTAACGTTCAACAACCTAATGCCGAACTGGCGGCTATTATAGCACAGTAGATGGCTGCTATGCTACCGAATCTCATCACTCAAATTAACCAAGCCAACAATAACAATAATGCACCTGCTCTGTGCAATTTCAAAAGTTTTAGCTCGGCTAAACCGCTCAAGTTTAGTGGTCCTGAAGGAGCAACTGGGCTCCTACAGTGGTTTGAGAGTCTTGAGAGCACTTTTCGCCATGTTCAGTGTCCTAACAACCGTAAGGTCAAGTTTGCTTCAAGTGTATTCCAAAAGAGGGCTCTCACATGGTGGAATGGGGTAATGAGAGACCGAGGTGCTGATGTTGCTTTGGGTCAAACATAGGAGGAACTTAGAGCTCTTATGATGAGAGAGTTATGCCCTCATCACGAGCAGAGGGCTTTAGAAAATGAATTCCATGATCTAAAGCAAGAAAGTGGTGAACACCGGGCATACACTGATAGATACGAGGAGTTAAGCTTGCTCTGTCCTACAATGGTCACGCCTTTGGATAAGGCTATTGAGAAGTACATAGACGGTTTGCAAGATCCTGTTCAGGATATTGTCACTGGCAGCAACCCTACTACCGTCCAACAAGCCATTGAGCTCGCTGCTACCCTAACAGACTCTCATATCAAAAAGGGTAAACTCCACAGAAAAGGTGACAAGAAACAGACTGATAAGGGTGAGAAACAGAAGGGTAAGAAGGCTGTTGAATCTTTAAAGAAATCAAGGAAGCGTAAGGCTTCCAAGAATTTCGTTGTGGTGGCACAACAGGCAGCTCCTAATCAGCCTGCACAACCTGCTGCCAAGAGGCAGTACGCTGGTAACGCACCTCTGTGCAACAGATGTAACAACCACCATCAACCACAGGTGCAATGCGGTATCTGCACAAACTGTGGCAAGTCTGGTCATCTTGCTAACACCTTCCGTTTCGCTCCTAACCAAAACCAAGTTGCATAAAACCCTGCCCAAAATCCGGCATGACCTCACTATCCGCCTGGTTCATGTTTCAATTGTGGGGATCTGACCCACTACAGGAACAACTGCCCAAAGTTGGCTAACGCTAATCAGGCACAGGCTCGTGGGAGAGTCTTTAACATGAACGCGAATGAGGCACTCGTAGATAACGAAGTGGTGAACGGTACGTTCTTTGTTAACAACCAACCTGCTTCTGTTCTTTTTTATTCGGGTGCCGATAAGAGTTTTGTATCCTTAGCTTTTGAGCCTTTGCTTTCTATGACTAGAACAAAACTAGGAAAGCCCTTGACAGTAGAAGTAGCTAGTGGTGAACCCGTTGTACTTGACTCTGTTCTTCGAAATTGCCAGTTGAACCTTAATAACCATTTTTTTCCTATTGACCTCACACCGATGCAACTCAGGAGCTTCGATGTAATAGTAGGAATGGATTGGTTAGCCAAGTACCATGCTGAGGTGGTTTGTTTTGAGAAGATTGTCCGAATACCACTTTCCACTGGTGATATCTTAGAAGTTCGTAGGGAGAAACCCGTTAGTGGTCTTAAACTTATGTCTTGTACCCAAGCCCAAAAATACCTACGAAAGAAATATGTCACCTTCTTGGCACATGTCGTAGAGGAGAAAGGCAAGGGTAAGACTATTCAAGATATCCCTGTTGTTCGGGATTACCCTGAGATATTTCCTGAAGAATTACCTGGTTTACCCCCTGTACGCCAAGTTGAGTTTCGTATTGATCTCGTACCTGGTGCAAATCCTGTTGCTAAATCACCCTATCGTCTTGCACCATCTGAGATGCAAGAGTTATCTAAGCAGCTCCAGGAACTTTCTGACAAAGGATTCATTCGTCCAAGTTTTTCACCTTGGGGTGCTCCCGTTCTTTTTGTCAAGAAGAATGATGGATCTTTCAGAATGTGCATCGATTACCGTGAGCTTAACAAGCTTACCATCAATAATTGATATCCCCTACCTCGCATTGATGATCTCTTTGATCAGCTACAGGGTGCTACCTGCTTTTCAAAGATTTATCTACGTTCTGGGTATCATCAGCTTCGAGTGCTTGAAGAAGATATTCCCAAGACAGCTTTCTGTACAAGATATGGTCATTACGAGTTTACTGTTATGCCCTTTGGTCTAATAAATGCTCCTGCTGTTTTCACGAACTTGATGAATAAGTCTTATTTGGACAAGTTCATCATTGTTTTCATTGATGACATTCTGATCTATTCTAAGACTCGAGCTGATCATGAGCAACATCTCCGTCTTACAATGGAGCTCCTAAAGAAAGAACAGCTTTTTGCCAAATTCTCCAAGTGTGAATTCTGGCTTAAGGAAGTCCAATTTTTGGGGCACATTCTCAACGAACAAGGTATTTATGTAGATCCCGCCAAAATCAGTGCGATTAAGGATTGGGATACACCTACTACTCCTACCGAGGTTCGTTCATTTCTTGGTCTCGCGGGTTATTACCGCCATTTCATTGAAAACTTCTCCAAAATTGCAGTTCCTCTCACTTCTCTAACTCGGAAGAATAAACCTTTTGAGTGGGGATCCAAACAGGAAGAAGCTTTTCAGACCTTGAAACAGAAGCTCTGTGATGCACCTATTCTATCTTTACCTGAGGGCAACGATGACTTTGTCGTATACTGTGATGCATCCAATTTAGGCCTTGGCTACGTTCTTATGCAAAGAAACAAAGACATAGCTTATGCATCAAGACAGCTGAAGGTGCACGAGAAAAACTACACGACTCACGATCTTGAATTGGACGCTGTAGTTTTCGCTCTCAAAATCTGGAGACACTACATGTATGGTACAAGGTGTGTAGTGTTTACTGACCACAAAAGTCTCCAGCATATTTTCAATCAGAAAGAACTTAACATGAGGCAAGGACGTTGGGTTGAACTTCTAAACGACTATGATTTTGAAATTCGCTACCATCCTGGTAAGGCGAATGTCGTGGCTGACGCGTTGAGTCGTAAGGAACGTGTCAAGCTTCATTGTGTCCAAGTTCGATCTGATATTCAAACCCGCATTTCTCAGGCTCAACATGCTTGTGTTATACAAGGTTTGATGGGTAAAGAATTACCATATCATCTTAAACCTGAGCTTGAACTGAAAGACTTTAGGCTATTTTATTTCATGGGTCGTTTTTGGGTCCCAAGTCAAGACAATCTTCGCACCTTGCTAATGGATGAAGCTCATAAGTCTCGTTATTCTATTCATCCTGGTGCAGATAAAATGTATAAGGATCTTCGAACCCAGTACTGGTGGCCGGGTATGAAGAAAGACATTGCCTTATATATTTCCAAATGCCTTACTTGTCTTTAGGTTAAGGCTGAACACCAACATCCCTCTGGATTATTGGAGCAACCAGAGATTCCGGTTTGGAAATGGGAAAACATTTCTATGGATCTCATAACCAAACTGCCTCGTACTAAAAGAGGTCATGAGTGTTGATGCACGGTTGATGCACGGGATGTCTGTTGACTACGTTTACATTAAGTCTTAGGTCTAAGAAGGTTGTACAGAGTTGAAAAACAGGGTTTGATATGTTATAGGTGATTTCGCTTATAATGACATAGGTGTCATTTGAAACGAAATCATATAGATGCTATTTCGCTTTTATGTACATTAGTTAGTATAGGTTTCGCTTATGTGTCATTAGGGTTTCGCTCATAGGGTCTTTCAAGGGGGTTTCGCTTATTAGTCATGTCGTATAAGCGAAATCACAGAGGCTATATATAGTCAGTTTGAGCGAAACCATATCATTCATGTATGTACTCTGGAGCGAAACCTGGTCTTGCTTTCGATAACGAAACTCTGTCAAATTGTAATAAAAAAGCATCAATAGAGAAGGAAATTGAAAGAGAAAAGCTGTGTAACTTCGTGTATACTGATTCCGCCTTTATACATGAAGATGAATGTCCTTGACTGACTTTTCAGGGTCACAAACCGGTCCAACAAGTGGTATCAGAGCTTCAGGACGAGGAGTTCATACTACTACAGCTGATTCGACAAAATTCTCTCACTTCTACTCACTTTCTCTTATACTTTTTCGATTTGAGCTAGTTCCTACGGTTGAAATGGTCTGATTTTTTAGTATAACGTGTAAAATACAGTAATAACAAACCCTAGAAAGATTCAGGTTAAAATTCGGACTAAAACATGGTGAAAATCGACTAAAACCTGATTTCGCTTTTACGGTAATCAAGTGGTTTCGCTTTTTCAGACATCTCGCTTATACGGACATTAGTTGTTTGATTTCGCTGATAGGGACATATTCTGATTTCGCTGATAGGGACATCTCCTGTTTTCGCTGATAAGAACATTGCTTGGTTTCGCTTATACGGTAGTTTGGTATTTCGCTCTTAAGGACATTGCATATTTCGCTTATAAGGACATAAACCTGATTTCGCTCATAAGGACAATCTAGTTTCACTTATTCAGACATTGTCTATTTCGCTTATTCGGACATATGTGATTTCGCTTATTTGTCAAAGACTAACTGATTTCGCTTATCTGTCATACTATTGATTTCGCTTTTGTGTCACTGTGTTTCAAAATTACGAAAATTTTTCTAAGTGTTTGCTGATTTTGCAGGTACACTCAAGATGGATGACATTTTCTTGAACCCGTTTAGCGACATGTACGCATTCGCTGGAAATTCCGGAAACGATGATTCTTCGTCTAGCAACAACAATGAGAATCTGCCAAAAGAGAGGAAAAAGGAAGCTTGGGAATCTGAAAGTGCCTTTGGAACCTTCAACAAACCTCCAAAGTTAATGGCTATCGTGGAATACAGTCGGTGGTCAAGAAAGTTTGAAGATTGGTTGATGGCATTCGCATTTCCCAGCTGGAAGAGTTTGAAAAACGGTTATGAAAATGGAAACAAAAATGGTGAAACTTTAAGATCAGCTGAGGAGATTGATTCATTTGTAGCTGAACAAAAATGTGTGGCATTGTTATTTCAATCCGTCCGGGAAGACATAATCTCATTGATCGATTATTCAAATGCAAAAGATCTTTGGAAAAAGTTAGAAAAGAAATGTATAGGTAGTGAAGAAATCAAGAAAAACAAAATGAAACTACTTAAGAAAGAGTTTGATATGTTTGGATGTTTAAAGAACGAGTCAGTTTGTAAAATGATAGAAAGGTTTGGTCATCTGAAGCTGGAATTAGTAAGACATGATATCAGATATTCTGAAGATGATCTTATCGACAAATTGTTCGATTCGTTGCCTGACGAGATGGATTGGAGATATTATGCGCTGATGCTGAAGAATACCATCAAGGCACCAGAAAAGTTGACATTAGATTTGCTGATTGAAAAACTCGAGAGTCACGAGCTGGAACTGAAGAAGACATACAAAGTCAATCACTCATCTTACCAGCAGAATTTGGATTTGTATTATCCAAAGAGCATGATGCCAAAAGTAAGTTCTCCCAAGACTGCATTTTCTGCTGAGAATGTGTCCACAGCAAGCAAAGAAAGTCAAAGTGGTCAAAGCAGTGGAAGTCACAGTGGTTATCACAGTGGATCTTCATCATCTGGAAGTCATTCTGATGCAAAGAATCGGTTTCAATGCAACATCGCAATAGACTTGAAGAATGCTCAGAATTTTGATGAGGAGTCGGCCAAACAACAGATGATCTTCCTAGCATCGGTGTTGGAATCGTATGAAGGGTTAGTAGCTGGGAAGATAGGCAACACCAACTTGACGAAAGAAGAATATGATCAGATTGATCCGGAGGAAATGGAGCTGATCGATATTCGTTGGGCTATGGCTAGTGCTGTTCGTCGAGCACAGCGTTTCATGGAAATTACTGGCAGGAAGACAATTGGTGGTCCATCTACCAAGCTAGGGTTTGATAAGTCCAAGGTGACATGCTTCAAGTGTAAGTAGAAAGGTCACTTCAAGCGTGAATGCAGAAAGGCTTATGCTGATGAGTCGGAGAATCCTTTCAGAGATGATTATTACAAGAAGGCAATATATCATCAGAATAAATCCGAGCCGCCTAGATTGAAGCAGGTTGAAGACAACAAAGAGAAATCTAGAGCTCTTGCGGTGATTTATGATGATGAAGGGTATGATTGGAGTCAAGATGTTCTACCGGAGGAAGATGCGGTTGGTTACGCATTCATGGCGAAAAACGACGAACCTATTCCTTGGAAAGATAACCGAACAGAAGAGCAGAAGTATAGATACAGAAAAATGTTGGCTGAAAACAGAATCATTAGAATTTCTGGTATCTATCTGGAAGCGAGGAGAGCGAGAAGATGGGATCCGGACAGGGAGTGTTATCTTGACCCATATGGAAATATTGCAATTGATGACAAAACGCTTGATATCGAAGCCATAATCAAGGAGTACAAAGAAGAGGATGAGTATTGGCAGAATAAATGGTGGGGAACTGGAGACGAGAAAGAGAAAGAAGAAAAAGAGAGGAAGGAGAAAGAAGAGAAAGAGAAAAAGGAGAAAGAAGAGACAGAGAAATCAAAGAAAGTTGATACTGGAGTTATTGACACAACGCAGGAGTTGACTGCAGAGAACCTTGGAAAAATGGCTGACAAAGTGCTGGCTGCTAAGGCACTTGAGGTAGACTCTAACTCCGTGTCTGAGTCAAAAAGCCAGGTCAGTTCAAACTTGTCAACAAATGCGTCAGGTAAACAAATTGATGGAAATGCTGATTGCAAAAATTGCAACAAAGAGTGCAAATTTTGTAATACAGTCACGTATCTCAACGGTAAGAAAGTTGATGATCTGACACCAAAGGTCAGAAGCGTTGAGAATCAGATTCTTGATCGTGACAAAACAGTTAAAGCTTCAACTGAACGGATAAGAGAATTAACTAGCCAAATTGAAAATGATAAAATTGATCATGAAAAAGTTAAAAAGGAAAATGAAAAGTTAATTCTTGAAAACCGTCAGATTTCTGAAAAGTTTGAAAAACTAAAAAGCACAATGAAAGATAATGATGATCGAAATGGTAAAACTCATAAAGAAAATGTTCACCTAAAAGCAGTGCTTAGAGTAAAAGAAGAATCAATCAACCAACAACTGGATGAAATCGCTAAACTGAAACTTAAATTTCAAGAGGCTGAAATTGAAAACGAGCGAATCCAGTTGAAGCTTAACAGTTACAGCTCCGCAAGCTTTTTTTTGCAACACATTATTCCCAAACCCATCGGGAAAGACAAAGCAGGCGAAGATGTGTACTCTTTTGGAACTGGGGTGGGTTTTCATCAAGTTCCACCACCTGTTCTTGATAACTACACGAAAAAGCAATCAGGGTTGGTTGAAATTGAAGAAGAAAGTAAAATGAATCTTCCAGATTCAATTGATGTCACGTTCACATCTTCCAATGACGATAGTGTCCAAAATGATATTGTAAAAGGTGTTGTTGAAAATGTGCTAAAAACGGATAGTGACACTACTGAGGAAGATGGGTGTTTCTTGGACAAATACATTCAGAAACCAAAATCCAAAAACAACTTAAATGAAGAACCGGGTCTTGTGATGTACACGATGGATGGATCTGATAGGTTGTATTCGGATTCTGAGTTTCCGATTGAGAATGTTAACATGAACAAATTGACAAATGTTTTCAAGTTGGTCGAAGTTGAGTTGTCAGAAGTGAACAATCTGAGTCAAACAAAGAGAAAAATGAGGTTTGAGAAAGATAAATCATACTACAAGAAATCTGTTAATTTATAACGTTTTTATAATAACAATCGAAATAACTGGTCGGGTGGTTATCAGGGTGGTAGGAATTATCAGAAAAGAAATGTTCCAAACAAGAGGTTTGCTGAAAAGAAAAAGTTTGTGAACAGTTCGAGTTCACTTGCTGATGAAGAGAAAGAGATTTTTTTCAAAATCGAATGAAGAGTTCTTTGAGAAAAGAGCTTCACAGTATCAGTCTGAAGGCACAAGTCAAGTTGTTGATACTCGAACATGTTTCAGATCTAATCAAGTTGGTCACATTGCACGAAAGTGTACCAATGTGAAGTCTAAGACTGAAACTGTGAAGATTCAAAAGAAGAAAGTTGACGAGAAGGGTAAAGCACCAATCGTTGTTGAGAAAAAGAGTGTGAAAAATGACAACACCAAAGTGAAAAATGAACCTGTAAAGAAAGTGGTAACTAAAAATGACAAATTTTATAATCGGGTTGCATTATCTCAACAAGTTTGGAAACCAAAAAGTGAGAAAAAGATTTCACCTTCTGACGATTCAATTCAAATTGATTATGATGCAAATTTTCCACCTCTTAAGGCTGAAAACTTCAAAATTCAAATTGCAAGAGTCAAGGTTACACCTAAGGCTGATGAGGCCTGGGGGGACTCCATGTTTGACTAAACAGTTTGAATTGCCGGAGCTTCCTGGATCGCGAAGCATGAATCGGCATCTTTATTGAAGTTGTTTAAGTCATATTTTGGTATGTGCAGGATCTTCCAAAACTTGTATCCAGATGGATCATGGATAGTGGAGCTTCAAGACATATGACAGGGAAGACTGCGTTGTTGTATAATGTGAGAAATATCAATGGTGGTTATGTGGGATTTGCTGGTCATGAAGGTGGTAGAATTATTGGTGAAGGAACGTTATCCAATGGGATTTTTACGTTTGAGAGAGTTAACTACATTACTGAGCTGGAGAACAATCTGCTAAGTATTTCCCAGATCTGTGACAATATGTATACTACTCACTTCACAGACAAAGAATGTTTGATCTTGAAACCAGGATTTGTTGTTCCTGAAGAATGGATTATCATGCGGGCACCTAGAGTGAATGATTTATATGTGTTAGATATGAGTGTAGCAACTACAACTACTGGTCAAGCACATTGTTTTGTGTATAGAGCAACTGAGAAAGAATCGAGATTGTGGCACTGAAAGATGGGGCATATACATCTTAGAAAAATGAATTACTTGGTACACAATGATTTAGTTTTGGGTGTTAATATCAAAGGTTTTCATCTGGAAGGGGAGTGTATTAGCTGTGTTAAAGGCAAGCAGAAGAAAAAGTCACACCCTACAAAGCAAGTCAATTCAGTTTCGAGACCTCTGGAAAGACTTCACATGGATTTGTTTGGTCCTGTGAATGTTAAAAGTATTACAGGAGATTACTACTGTTTGGTCGTTACTGATGATTATTCCAGATTTTCATGGGTTTCTTTCTTGAAGACGAAAGACAAAACATTTGACAGTTTGATGGCTTTGTTCAGAAAAATTGAGAATCTGTACCAAAGGCGTATCAAAA
>JARYGA010060003.1:0-66980 GCA_030545235.1 Helianthus tuberosus
TGGAGTATTATGGTGAGGCATTGCATACCCCTGCAGAGGTGTTAGCAATGTTCCCCGATATGGAGATAAGTAGAACATGTTCGTTTTTTGGTATTCCCATATGTTGGTGTTTACTAACAGGGACAAGTACTTGGTTTTGTAAGATACTTGTATGTATTTATTACCAAAATACCTATCTTTTGTAGTGGTTAATGCATCTATTACCAAGATACCCACTCTTAGCGTTGTATAGTTTTGGTCATCTGACTTATGTATGAAAAATATTTCGTGTCAGAGACATTTTTTACCGTTATATGCAGTTTGAATGCGATGGTAATTTTTTGTACCGTAATAGTCAGTATAATGCGATGGTAATTGTTATTGTACATGTAAGTAGTAAAAGAGAATAAAAAGTAACTTTTATTAACTTAATAACTTGAAAGAAAAAAAGAGATCGTTCCTGATGGATTACACTTGTTTCAAAATAGCCAAACCCGCTGTTAGGGGCGGGGGCCTACATATAACATCTTTTCAACTGAGCAGCGTTCCAGCTACGTGGGACCGCTGTGCCATCGAGCCTGGACAGGCGGTAAGCCCCTTTGCCTAAGTCTTCCTGGATTATGTAGGGGCCTTCCCAGTTGGGTCCCAGCTTGCCTGAGGGTTCCGCTCTACTGGCCCCGTTATCCCGCTTGACGTACTCGCCCTCCTTAAAGGTTTGCTGAGCCACGCGCTTGTTATAATACCTCTCTAAGGTTTTCTTGTATTTTGCTTCGCTGATTACGGCGGCTTCGCGCTGTCTTCCAGGATGTCCAGGCCTTCCTGTAGGAGCCTGTCATTGTCATCATTAGTTGTTAGGCGCCTTAGCGAGGGTAGCCCCACTTCCGCGGGTATCATCGCCTCTGCACCATAGGTTAGGCTGAAGGGGGTCTCGTTGTTGCTTGTCTTGGGCATGGTTCGATGTGCCCATAGGACATTTGGCAATTCTTCTACCCAAGAACTTCCCTCGTAGCCTAACCTTCTTTTAATTCCATCCAGCAAACTTCTATTTGTCCTCTCCACTTGGCCGTTTCCTTGGGGGTGTGCAACAGATGTAAAGATCTGCTGAATTTGAAGCTCGGCACACCAATCTTGTAGGACCTTATCTGTGAATTGTGTTCCATTGTCACTCACAAGATATAGCAGCAATCCGAATCGGCAGACTATATGTTCCCATAGGAATTTCTTGGCATTTTCAACAGTTATCTTGGCCAAAGGCTTTGCTTCAACCCACTTGGTGTAATAGTCAATTGCCACGATTAATTACTTTTACTTTCCTGGGGCCAGTGGGAATGGTCCCAAGATATCAACCGCCCACTTTTGAAAAGGCCATGCCGCTGTAACGGGAATCAAATTGTTTTTAGGGCGGAGTGTCTGTGGGGCATACTTTTGACAGCTGCTGCATTTTCTGAGTTCGCCTACCGTTTCTTCATGCATCCCGGGCCAATAATACCCAGCGTTTTGGATCTTGGCAATGACTGGCCGGGGTCCGGCGTGAATGCCGCATAAACTGGCGTGTATTTCCTAGATCAGGTACTTAGCTTCTGCTGGGGATACACATCATAATAGTGGTCCCAGATACGATTTCCTGTATAGTACGTCGTTGTTTATCTCACATTGCAACGCCTTTGTTTGTATTTTCTGAGTGTCGCCTCTGGAGGAAGGTAATTCCCCTTTTGTGAGGAATTTTAAGATGGGAGTGTACCAGCAGGGCTCTTCCACTGTGACGGCGGATACTTCCCGGGACTCTATGGAAGGTGACTGGAGTGTTTCCACCTTCACCTCCTTTTCCATGCTGGAAGTAGCTAGCTTGCTTAGGGCATCAGCTATTTGGTTCCTTCCTCGATAGACGTGATTGAGTGTAACGTTGTCAAATGAAGCTATGATGTAACACCCTAAAATTTTACCCTTAATTTATACAAAATATAGTTTAAGTACATGACTTTCATTAACGAAGATCATAAGTAACTAAGACCTTAGTCAACTAACGACTAAGTTAAAACATTTCAAAAATTGTTTAACATGTGTTTACAACCCATACACAAAGACTACATAGATCTAAAACATTGCGGAAGCTTCAAAACGGAGTGTTCGGTTCTTCATCTAATTGCTTGATCGTCACCTGTAAGATCTACCAAATTTACCTATGATCAAAACCATTAAAAACATTAGTTTTGACGTTGTTATATAATATGACTTCAAGGTTTAACAACACATTTGAATTAACAAACATATAATAGCTTTTCTGGGTTCACCGTAAATTACGGTATCACCGTAATTTACGGTGAGACCTGGGATTGTCTGGTCACCGTAAACCAGTAGAGAACTACCGTAAAGCTCATGACTCCTACCGTAAATTACGGTATTACCGTAATTTACGGTGGATACTGGAAATTCATGTTCTTGTTTGGTTTGTTCATTTTACTCAAACCAAATTCACGGATTTCGCTTTTCTAAAAAAAAAACAATACATCAAATTTTCTTATTTCTAACATTTATACGTTAATCAATATCAAAGAATAATCCGACATATTTCAAGGTATTAACCATGCTTCACTTGATTATTCGACCCGTTCGGCTTGTCTATGGAATTTCTTCCTTTTTGACAACTACCAAACGAGTTCAATCCATCTTTCGACCAAATATTCAATATAGCAATATCATAGCTTTAATTCATAACAACTTGTATTTTATAATTCGACCTAACCAAATACAATGATCTAATTTTTACTTAATGTAACGGGTCAAGTTACATACCTTCAAAGTTTGCCCTTTAAACGTGGTTAGCCACCCGTTTGTCCGCTTGACGTTCCTGCGTCCGTTCCTATAGAGTCCATTTATGATGCGTTTTAGAACTCTCTTTAAATCATAATTCGCATAATACATCAAAACATCATGATTATGCGTTTAAGCTCAGAATTTCAGTTTTAAGCCTTCATAGAGGCATTTCAACAAACACTTTAAGGGCAGAATTTTATATCTTTCGTTTTCAAGTTTATAGCTTGCTAGTTAGCTAACTTAATCATCAATATAGCCTTCATATATCATTTATACATCATGCATTTTCTGAAATCATTTTCTAAGATCAAATTACACTACAATATGCATTCTAAATCCTAGTGTTCATCATCATATTGTAAAACCCACAACCCACCTTCAAGGTGTTCATGGAATTTCCTGAATTTGAACATGATTTCACATGTAGTTGTCTAGGTTTTACTTCTAAACACTATATCATCCTTAATCTAACCAAATAACACTCATGCAACATCTAATTTCAGATTTTCCAAAATCATGAGATTTTCTAGTTTAGAGATTTCATCAAATTTTACATACCTTATGATCCTCTTGTGATGAGGATCGATAATCTAAACTCGGATTTCGTTTTGAATCAGAATTGCACCTTCAATTTGAGAGTTTTGTGAGATTAGGGTTTTTGGAATGGGGGTGTCGCCCCCTGCTTCTTCCTGATCGACCAACACCTCAATTTGGGGTGTTTGGTTTATTTTTTATTTGTTCCATTCAATTAAGTTTCAAATTAAACAACTATGGTCCCTCAACTTTGTTCAACATATAGTTTGGTAGCTTTTAAATCAAGTTATAAGCTATTTCTAGACTAGTTAACTAACTAGGTTAAAATTCTTAGTTAGTAAACTCCCATTTATTTATGCTTTATAATTCCGATATAATGTCCTATATTTTCGGGGTGTTACAAGTCCACCCCTCTTAAAAAGGGTTTCGTCCCCGAAACCAAGGTACGTACCAAATAGTGTAGGATGAAGACGTCGCATCTCCTCTTCGGACTCCCATGTAGTGTCCGAACCTTTCCTATGCTCCCATTTGACTTTGACTTGGTCAATTTGTTTATTTCGTAAACGTTTGACCTTTCTGTCTAAAATTTCAACCGGTCTCACCGCATAATTTTGACTATTATCCACTTCGATATCGTCGTAATGGATATATGTCGTTTCGTCTGCTAGGCACTTTCTTAATTGCGATACGTGAAACGTGCCATGGATCCCACTTAGCTCCTCCGGTAATTCAAGACGGTAAGCTACTTTGCCAACTCTCCCGATAATTTTAAATGGTCCGATAAACCTTGGGCTTAACTTCCCCCTTTTTCTAAATCTAATAATGCCTTTCCATGGGGACACTTTTAGCATGACCATGTCACCGACTTGAAATTCGATTGGCCTTTTCCTTTTATCAACATACGCCTTTTGCCTGTCTTGAGCCGCTTTCAAGTGTGCCCGAACTTTGTCGATCTTTTCGTTCGTGGCTCGTACTATATCTTGGTGGGCGAGTTCACGTGGATCCACTTCACCCCAACAAACCGGGGTTCGACACTTCCTACCGTAAAGCATTTCGTATGGTGCCATTTTAATACTAGATTGGTAACTGTTGTTATACGAAAACTCGACTAACGGTAGGTGAACATCCCAACTGCCTCCAAAATCGATTATACACGCCCGTAGCATGTCTCCCAATATTTGTATCGTTCTTTCACTTTGTCCATCCGTTTGAGGATGGTACGCAGTGCTAATGAACAATTTGGTCCCCATTTGTTCTTGGAATTCACGCCAGAATTTCGAGGTAAACCGGGTATCCCTATCGGACACGATGGACATCGGCACTCCATGACGTGCTATGATTTCATTGGTATAGACTTCTGACATCTTTTCTGACGTATAAGTCTCACGAATCGGAATGAAGTGAGCACTTTTCGTCAATCTATCCACCACTACCCATATGGCATCAAAACCACGATTCGTCTTAGGCAACTTGGTTAACAGGTCCATTGTAATATGTTCCCATTTCCAAACCGGAATTTCTAACGGTTGGAGTTTACCGTATGGTTTCTGGTGCTCCGCCTTGACTTGTAAACATGTCAAGCATTTTTCCACATATTTCGCCACGTCCCTCTTCATTCCGGGCCACCAATAATTTTGTTTCAAATCATTGTACATCTTGGTCGCACCCGGATGAATTGAATAACGGGATTTATGAGCTTCATCAAGTAGAAGCGCCTTTACTCCACAGGTATGTGGGACCCATATCCTTCCAGATCGAGTCTTTAACCCGTGATTCCCATCCGACAAGTCTTTCAACTGACCAATTATTCTTTCCTTCTTCCAATTCTCTTCTTTTACTGCTTCTAATTGCGCCTCTCGAATACGTTCAAGTATACCCGAGGTTACCACGAGTTGCATCGATCGTACTCGTATCGGGACATAATCCGCTTTTCTGCTCAGAGCGTCCGCTACCACATTTGCCCTTCCGGGGTGATAATGTATCTCACAATCATAGTCTTTCACCGTTTCCAACCATCGCCTTTGTCGCATATTTAACTCCTTCTGATCGAAGAAGTATTTCAAGCTCTTGTGCTCGGTGAATATGGTGCATTTTACCCCATACAGGTAATGCCTCCATATTTTTAATGCAAATACCACCGCTGCCAGCTCGAGATCGTGCGTGGGGTATTTCTTCTCGTGTATCTTCAATTGTCTCGAGGCATAGGCTATTACCTTGCCCCGTTGCATCAACACGCAACCGAGCCCCGATAATGAAGCATCCGAATAAACCACCATGTCTTCGACTCCGTCCGGCAATGTCAGTACCGGAGCTTGAGTTAGCCTTTCTTTTAGCGTCCGAAACGCTTTTTCTTGATCGACTCCCCAAACAAACTTTGCTTTCTTTTGGGTTAACTTTGTTAGCGGCGATGCAATCTTGGAGAAATCTTGAATGAACCTCCTATAATATCCAGCAAGCCCCAAAAAGCTTCTAATTTCAGAAGGGTTCTTCGGGGGATTCCATTTTGACACCGCCTCTATCTTTGACGGATCCACCAAAACTCCATCGGCACTTATGACATGACCGAGAAATTGTACCTCTCGTAACCAAAAGGCACATTTAGAAAATTTTGCATAAAGCTTCTCTCGTCTAAGTGTCTCTAACACTTCTTGTAAGTGGCGTGCGTGTTCGGCTTCACTTTTCGAATACACCAAGATATCATCGATAAACACGATGACCGACTTATCCAACATTGGCTTGCAAACCCGGTTCATGAGGTCCATGAAAGCCGCGGGCGCACTTGTTAGCCCAAATGACATCACGAGAAATTCGTAATGTCCGTATCTTGTGCGAAAAGCCGTCTTCGGCACATCTTCTTCTTTAACCTTTAGTTGATGATACCCCGATCCAAGGTCAATTTTGGAAAACCAATTCGCACCTTGTAGTTGGTCGAATAAATCATCTATCCTCGGGAGCGGGTATCGGTTCTTTACCGTGAGTTTTTTTAGCTCCCGGTAATCAATACACATACGCATGCTCCCGTCTTTCTTTCTCACGAACAATACCGGTGCGCCCCAAGGAGACACGCTTGGCCTTATGAATCCCTTATCAAGCAGGTCTTGGATTTGGGACATCAACTCTTGTAGTTCCGACGGTGCAAGTCGGTACGGGGCTTTTGCTACAGGTTTCGCGCCCGGAATCAATTCGATCCCGAACTCTACTTCCCGTTCAGGCGGTATCCCCGGTAAATCTTCCGGAAAAACATCTTCATAATCTCGTACTACCGGTACATCTCCAATCTTTCGTGATTCTTTCTCGGCCTCATTTGCATAAATTATGAATGCCTTGCATCCTCGCTTCATGAGCTTGTGAGCTTTCAGCATCGAACATACTATGGGGTTGCCTCGTTTTTCGCCATAAATGGTGACGTGTTTTCCGCTCGGAGATAATAGTTTTATCTCTTTGCGAAAACACACGACCTTTGCATGGTATTGAGATAGCCAATCCATCCCCACGACTACTTGGAATTCTCCCATCGACATCGGGATTAGATTTATCAAATATTCTTCATCATCAATGCTCAGTTTACAATTTTCACATACATCACAAACAATAAAACTTTTGTTATTACCTATCTCTACTTCTAAAGGCACAGGTAATTTGGTTAAAACAAATGAAGGATGTCGAATAAACCCATATGAAACAAAGGATTTATTCACACCCGTATCAAATAACACGTGTGCGGGAATTGAATTTACAGCAAATATACCTGAGACCACGTCAGGTTCAATCTTCGCTTCTGCGGCGGTTAATTGAAAAGATCTTGCCTTTGCTTTTGGGGCTTCACCTTTCGGTTCCTGCCCATCTTTCTTTCCAACCAATTCTGGGCATTCCGACTTTTTGTGACCCGTTCGATAACAATTGTAACAAACCGTCACTTTCTCCGGGCACGACATAGCCATATGTCCCGTTTTCTTGCATATAGGACAAGGCTTATCCTTGTAACGGCATTCACCCTTATGATTTTTCCCACAAATTTCGCAACCTGGTGTACTACCTTTAGCATCTGATCTCTTTGCTGTTTCATTCGTTCTTGCTTTCTTGGTAGGGCTTGGATTCACATCTTGTGCCCTTCGTTCACCCCGTTCTATACTCTTTTTCAATTCAATCTCCCTTTCCCGAGCAGCATTGACAATCTCGGTAAGGGTCTCGTACTTTGAAGGGGTTATGAACTCTCTATACTCCGCGCTTAGCATGTTATGATAATAATAGACCTTTTGCTCTTCATTCGTTATCAAATCATCACAGAACTTCATTTTGTCCATAAACATCCCCGTGATCTTGTCTATGGATTCACCTTTGTGTCTGAGTTGCATGAATTCTTCCTTGATTTTATTTATGACCGCCTTGGGACTATGGTGTTTAAGAAACGGCGTCTTAAACTCCTCCCAAGTCATGGCCTTAGCCGCTTCACTTCCAATCTCCTTCTTTTTGTTATTCCACCAATCTTTCGCTTGACTCCTTAGTTGACCCGTACCATAGGCTACGTAATCTTCTTCGTCACAATGGGTTCTCTCGAATACCCCTTCGATGTCACTTAGCCATCGTTGGCACACTATTGGGTCAACCTCCCCATTATATATTGGTGGTTTACAAGCCATGAATTCCTTGTATGAACAAGGCTTTCGTCCTCCACGCTTTTCCTTTGCTACATTTGAATCATCTTCCAGTTTCTTGATTCTATCTTCTACTATTGATAAAATTGTGTTTTGAATTTTATCAATAAAACCCGACAAACTGTGTTCGATCGCCTTTCCAACTTCTTCGGCAATCACTTCTTTCATTTGTTCGGTGACTCTTGGCACCGCATTATCATTGCCTCCATCAGCCATCTCGATTTCTGAAATGTTTACATAGATTGTTAAACATTCCATTTATAACACATGCTTTACTTGTTTTAATTTAATCAAGTTCATAACTTGATTTAATCATTCTTGTTTCAATTCAATCAAGTTCGTAACTTGATTTAATAATTCTTGTTTCTATTCAATCAAGTCCGTGACTTGATTTAATCATTCTTGTTTCATGCATTTCTTGTTTTTGAGTGAGCTTACACACTCTTTTCATGCATATTTGTTCATTTCTCATTTTATACATAGTACATAATTTATTAACAAAACAAGTTAATTCTTACCGGACGATCGATCAAGCTTGAACCGAACACTTATTGACAACCATGAGCTCTGATTACCAACTTGTAACACCCTAAAATTTTACCCTTAATTTATACAAAATATAGTTTAAGTACATGACTTTCATTAACGAAGATCATAAGTAACTAAGACCTTAGTCAACTAACGACTAAGTTAAAACATTTCAAAAATTGTTTAACATGTGTTTACAACCCATACACAAAGACTACATAGATCTAAAACATTGCGGAAGCTTCAAAACGGAGTGTTCGGTTCTTCATCTAATTGCTTGATCGTCACCTGTAAGATCTACCAAATTTACCTATGATCAAAACCATTAAAAACATTAGTTTTGACGTTGTTATATAATATGACTTCAAGGTTTAACAACACATTTGAATTAACAAACATATAATAGCTTTTCTGGGTTCACCGTAAATTACGGTATCACCGTAATTTACGGTGAGACCTGGGATTGTCTGGTCACCGTAAACCAGTAGAGAACTACCGTAAAGCTCATGACTCCTACCGTAAATTACGGTATTACCGTAATTTACGGTGGATACTGGAAATTCATGTTCTTGTTTGGTTTGTTCATTTTACTCAAACCAAATTCACGGATTTCGCTTTTCTAAAAAAAAAACAATACATCAAATTTTCTTATTTCTAACATTTATACGTTAATCAATATCAAAGAATAATCCGACATATTTCAAGGTATTAACCATGCTTCACTTGATTATTCGACCCGTTCGGCTTGTCTATGGAATTTCTTCCTTTTTGACAACTACCAAACGAGTTCAATCCATCTTTCGACCAAATATTCAATATAGCAATATCATAGCTTTAATTCATAACAACTTGTATTTTATAATTCGACCTAACCAAATACAATGATCTAATTTTTACTTAATGTAACGGGTCAAGTTACATACCTTCAAAGTTTGCCCTTTAAACGTGGTTCGCCACCCGTTTGTCCGCTTGACGTTCCTGCGTCCGTTCCTATAGAGTCCATTTATGATGCGTTTTAGAACTCTCTTTAAATCATAATTCGCATAATACATCAAAACATCATGATTATGCGTTTAAGCTCAGAATTTCAGTTTTAAGCCTTCATAGAGGCATTTCAACAAACACTTTAAGGGCAGAATTTTATATCTTTCGTTTTCAAGTTTATAGCTTGCTAGTTAGCTAACTTAATCATCAATATAGCCTTCATATATCATTTATACATCATGCATTTTCTGAAATCATTTTCTAAGATCAAATTACACTACAATATGCATTCTAAATCCTAGTGTTCATCATCATATTGTAAAACCCACAACCCACCTTCAAGGTGTTCATGGAATTTCCTGAATTTGAACATGATTTCACATGTAGTTGTCTAGGTTTTACTTCTAAACACTATATCATCCTTAATCTAACCAAATAACACTCATGCAACATCTAATTTCAGATTTTCCAAAATCATGAGATTTTCTAGTTTAGAGATTTCATCAAATTTTACATACCTTATGATCCTCTTGTGATGAGGATCGATAATCTAAACTCGGATTTCGTTTTGAATCAGAATTGCACCTTCAATTTGAGAGTTTTGTGAGATTAGGGTTTTTGGAATGGGGGTGTCGCCCCCTGCTTCTTCCTGATCGACCAACACCTCAATTTGGGGTGTTTGGTTTATTTTTTATTTGTTCCATTCAATTAAGTTTCAAATTAAACAACTATGGCCCCTCAACTTTGTTCAACATATAGTTTGGTAGCTTTTAAATCAAGTTATAAGCTATTTCTAGACTAGTTAACTAACTAGGTTAAAATTCTTAGTTAGTAAACTCCCATTTATTTATGCTTTATAATTCCGATATAATGTCCTATATTTTCGGGGTGTTACATATGAGTTCCTTGGTTTTAGCCAAGTATTTTTTGCCATTGTCTCGTCTTTGGCTTCATAGGTCTCATTCACCTGATTATTGACCAGCAAAGAGTCAATGTATGCATCGACCCATGTTGCTCCCGTGGACTGGGCCATTCTCAGACCCGCTAACAGTGCTTCATACTCTGCCTTGTTGTTGGAGCATTCGAAATCAAACCGCATGGCGTACATCAATTTTATTTCATCCGAGCTTATTAGCATGAGGCCCGCCTCGAATCCTTTTCCACTAGAAGACCCGTCCGTGTATAACTTCCAGGTCTGCCTGGCTGTGCTAGATTCGGGTATGTCATTAACCATGAGGTCTTTTATTATTTATCCATCAGGAATTTCAGCTAAGAAGTCGGCGATTACTTGCTCCTTGATTGCTGTTCATTTTCGATGTTCAATGTCTAGGGCTCCCAGATCGATCGCCCACTTGGCCAATCTCCCAGAGATTTCTGGTTGTGTAAGATTTGCTACAGGGGATAGTTTGTTAAGATTTGCACGCGGGCCCTTGGAAGTATCTTCGGAGACGCCGGGTAGCGTGGACTAATGCAAGTACCAGTTTTCAAGTGTTGGATACCGCGTTTCGGGTCCCGCTAGTACCCGGCTGATGTAGTATATAGGCGTTTGTTTGCCATCCCTTTCAACCATGAGTACCGCGCTTACAGCGTTGTGGGCTGCCGCCAGGTACATTTTCAAAAGTTCCTCTGGGTATGGCGCCGTCAACATAGGTAGCTTTTCAATGAACCGCTTCATGTCTTGCAAGGCTTCTTCTGCTTCACTGGTCCATTTGAAGTTTTTCTTGTTGAGACAGATTTTCAACGTTTTTATAAATGGAAAAGATCTCTCGGCATGCCTTGCTAAGAACCGGTTTATGGCCACTAAACGCCCATTCAGTGCTTGTGCCTCTTTTAAATTTCTAGGGGAGGGCATTCGCGTTATAGCGGTTATCTTTTTCGGGTTGGCTTTAAAGCCGTCTCGGGTGACCACTACCCCCAAGAACTTACCCTCTTCTACCCCGAATGAACACTTCTTGGGGTTGAGTTTAATGTTGTATTCTCTCAGCTTTTGAAAGGTTTCCTCGATGTCTTCGAGCATTTGTTTTTCCTCCCTGCTCTTGATTACTAAGTCATCGACATATACCTCCAAATTTCTGCCGATTTGCTTCTCAAAGGCCTTGTCCATGAGGCGTTGATAAGTAGCCCCGGCATTTCGTAGACCAAAAGGCATTTTGGTGTAGCAAAAGATGCCTATATCGGTGTGAAACGCCGTTTTCTCTTCGTCTTCTCTTGATATCTTGATCTGGTGGTAACCCTTATAGGCGTCTAAGAAACACTTGTATCTAAAAGGGACCAAAGAGTCAACCTTGAAATCCATCTCGGGCAATGGGTAAGCGTCTTTTGAGCAGGCCTTGTTTAGATCTTTGAAATCAATGCACATCCGCCATGTGCCATCTGGCTTTTTGACCATAACATGGTTTGATACCCATGTATGATATTTAGTTTCCCGGAGGATTCCAGCTTCGACCAATTTTCGTACTTCCTTTACTGCTGCATATCTTCGATCAGGGGCCATGCTACGCTTTCCCTGGGCTACTGGCTTGATGCCTGGGAGCGTAGCTAACCTGTGCTCTGCCTTATCCCGGGGTATCCCGGTCATATCAGAGTGTTCAAGAGCGAAGATATAGGCGTTCCTCCTTAGCAATTATTTCAAGTTGTTTTTAACTTCAGGAGAGATGCCGTCTCCTATTGTAACTGTTTGCTCGGGGTGGCGTGTGCTCAGAACCCACCTTTCTAGACCGGTTGCACCTGTAGGTCCTTGCCGACATCTTTTGGTATCCAACACTTCCCCAACCTTGTCCCAGTAGACTGTCGCAATCCCCCACGGTGTGGGGAACTTCATGAACCCGCATGCCGTGGAGACCACAGCGTCTAGTTTTCCCAGGGTGAACCTTCAAATTATTACATTGTGGTAGGATTCAGCATGTACCACAAGAAATGTGAGGAGTATGGTCCTTTCAGGAGGGGCGCGTCCGAATGTTACTGGAAAGGTGATTTGGCCAATTGGGTCAACCTTTTTCTCCGGTGAACCCCTTTATAGGGGCATGTACTGACTCGAGCCATTTTTTATCCTCCGGTTGCATCCTGTTAAAACAGTGCTCATATATTATGTCTTCAGAGCTCCCGATGTCTACCAGGATCCTTCTCATGTTGTAGCCGCCTACAGCGGCAGATATGATTAGGGGGTCAGTGGTGAGGTGTAAATCCTCAACACGTGGTTCGACCATCATGGTTGCCAGCATCCAAGGTTCGAGTGTGGAGAAACTCCGTTTTGCTCCCTTTCCTTTATCGGCGTATACCATGTTTAGCTCCCGCTGTCTCTTACCCGCCCCTTTGTCTGCATCTTCCTTGTTGGGGGGGCTGCTTTATATCGCGAACCAGGTGAGCCAGTTTCCCAGTCTTTACATAGTATTTGATTTGCTTCTTCAACTGATAGCAATCGTTAGTATCATGGCCACTGCCCTTGTGATATTCACAATATTTGCTCGTGTCTTTATTGGGCGCATCTTTCAATGGTTTGGGAGGGTTGAGTTTCAGGTTTTCAGAAGCCAGGATTTCTGCCGGCGTTTTACTTAGGTTAGGTATTCAGACCTTGACTTGGAGGAGGATTCGTTTCTTGAATATGAGCTCCTGGACCTGTCATATCGTGAATCTGACCTGTCACTTTTCTGGAACCTGTCCCCTCTGTTCTTGCCCTTAGAGTTTCGCTGCTCTTTATCGTCTTGGCTTTTTTGTGCTTCCTTTTTCCTGTTAGCAGCGTGACTGGCTGCCACAGTCTTTTCTTGTGTGACATACACTTTGGCTATTCTCAGGATTTCATCTATGGTGGAGGGCACGCCATCCCTTCCATATAGTGTCCTTAACAGCTCGTCATCGTTTACTCCTTGTAGGAAAGCACCGCAGGCCAGATCATTTGTTATACCTAGGATCACCAGGCTTTCTTTGTTGAATCTGATGATGAAACTCCCCACCGTCTCATTGTCATGCCTACGAATATGGAGGAGTTCGTTTCGATCCTTTGTGTGTCGCCTTTGTTGACTGAATTGCAGCTGGAACTTGGCCACTAAATCTTCAAAACTGTTAATCTCCCCCACGGGAAAACTATCCTACCATACTCGTGCCGCCCCTACCAGCGTTTGAACGAACATCTTGCACCAGAGAGGCATGGGCCAGCAGGCTACCTCTCCAGCGCTTTTGAACAGATTGAGGTGGTCATCAGGGTCGCTCAAACCATCGTATTTGCCCACCGTCTGGGGCATCTTGGGTTTTCTTTGATCGGGGCCTCGACAATCCTCCTTGTGAATTTGGATTTGAATGTGGCGTCTGCAGGCTTGTAAGGCCTGGTAAGGTCGTCGTCTTCCGCATTGATAGGTTGTACTTGTTGAGTTGCCCCACCCTGGCTTATTCCCTGGGTGACTGGGGGCTGTGATGTGGCGATGTTGAGTGTGGAGCTGGGACCCCCATTTCGAGAGTAACGAGGCCTTGATGTGTTACCCCTGTCGTAAACAGGTTCCGCCGTAGGCGGGGTCTGACCATAAGTTGGCTGTGATGTTGGAAAAGACCACCAAGGCGGCATATAGGCCGCGTATAGCGGCTGCTAAGTGTAACTTTGTGCGGTCATCTGAGGCAAGTATTCCTGGTTGTTGTATGGGGGTAAGTACCCATAAGGAGGTGCATAGTAATACACGGGAAAATAAGCTTGATTTCCAAGTGTAACTGGAGCATTCAGAATCCCGGCAGGCATGATTACCGGCTGATGGGGTGGCGTGGACAACGCTGCTGTAAGCGCCGCTGAATACAGCGGTGGCATAGCGTATGTGGTCGACGTCTGATAGTACTGAGCCATGCTCATTTGCTGTGTAATGTTACTTGGACCCGCGGATGTGATAACGGGCATAGTGCTGTGACGTATAGTCTGTGCACTTGTCGTTGACGCTGGGGTAGAAACAATGGTGGTTGCTATGGTTGGTGCCACCGGTCGTAGTTTCCATGAGGTGTATGAGAGAGGGTCTACAGCTGCCGTCCTAGAGGGGGCGACTGAGGAGCTTGCAAACCCCGATGGTGCTTCTGCTTCAAACTCCTGGTCCAGAGACCTGGTTATGGCGGGTGAGGCCGGCATGGTGATAACCGGTTATCACTGCTTGGTTTGGTGTTGTTGCCGTGTTCTGATCGCTTGCCATTGGGTCTAAGTTCGCAGATGTTACCGAATGGTCCCACAGATGGCGCCAATGAAGAAACGCTGACCTGAACGGTAAGCTCCGACTAGGACTTCAACTCTTGGTGATCCGAACCACTAACTGCAAAATATAACACTGTTAGGACTCGTTACAGGAATGGGGTTATTCCTGTAACCACCCTTCGGCGTGAGAATAAGTCTCGGTTTTGGGAGTAAAAGAATATGTGTAGAGAGAGTAAACGAGAGCAGAATGATCATACCTTTAATGTTTACCTCTATTTATAGTTTACCATTAGGGTTTCCTCTAACTTAGGATGGGCTCCGATAAGTTAGGGTTTGCATGATCTTCCCAAAAGATTGGGGATTCGGTTACGTGGTTTATCCATGCAGAATAGAAGATTCAAGAATAAACATGTATAATTGTATATTTATAATAAAATAATAGGTATGACCGGGTCGGGTTAGCCGTTCCGGGTCATACCTCGTCAGGTTGCATGTAGAAGGTTGCATTAGCCTCATTTTCTAGTAGTGAGATGTTACTGCCCCTGTTCCGTGTAGCCTTAGGGATGTTGCTGTTGCAACACAACTTCCTCCATTGCCTTAGAACCAAAACTACATATCCGAACTTAAACAGGGAAGATAAAACTACATGGTTGCATGGATTTGAACCTTTTACAACTATTATGGGACAAGGGTTTTACCACCATAACACTCTTACAATTGTTACTATTGTTTCATTCTATTAATTTTATGTGTTCACTCAAAATATTGATTCGTCGCCTCTACTAAAACTTTGAAAATTAATGGATTCCTGCGAACCCAACCCATAAAAGGTGGGTTCGCCCCTGTTAACTTGGTACATTCTTGACAAATACTAACATTATATTTTTTTATATAAAATGTTCGATATATACATAATACATGGTAGACAACTAGAGCAGTTTTGGTTGTTGTTGGGAAGCTTGCAAGTGTTAATTTGAAACTTTTTTTTTTCATTATAACGAACAACTAAAGAGAGCTGGTGTGCACAAGATGTACCATTAAACAATTATTTAGCCAATGTGAGATGTTAACTTGTGTGCTATTTCTTGGTTGTACGACTCCATAATTGCATGTGACGGAATTAATATGGTACCTCATCTACGGTAAGTGGACTTATAGTGACATTATTAAAATGGTCAATCAATATGCTATAATAATATTTCTTTTTCCATAGTAACTAGTGGATTCCACTTGGGTTTTTCTGGAATTCGGTCGGTATCCATTTTGATTCATTACGGTAACGATACGGTACATGTACTTGCTAATGCATACTATATAAAAAAAGATACTCTGTTACGAATATTACTATGTTTTCAATTAAATTTATCCCGGACTCCATAAAAACGAATATTCATACCGGACAGTAGTGGCTCACTTGGTAAATATGAAGAAAAAAAAACGTAATATTTAACAGCCTCAATTTTGAACAAAACTTGTATCGAAACATAGGTAAAAATAAAAATGTCACAACATAATTCACAGTTTTATAGAGCATTATATTATATTATATGAATAACAATAGTACCGATGTTGGTACCGATTTTGTTCGCTCAAAAACGATTTGGTTTGTGACACTCCCTATAACTTACGATACAATAAAAAAACATTTAATTTTGGATACAGCTCCGTTTTCAACATTTTCCGACCTGAATCGATTCGGCCTCGCTACGTAGTAGGAACGCGATCGGTTTAGTTCGCAACTAGCAACTGAAAAATAAAAACCCAAAAAAAAAGTCAGTCAAAAACCATGAAAAAGAATATCGGTGTCACTTCTGATGATACCGACACCGGAACCAGTGTTGTTAAAACTGGTTCAGTTCGTCATGGTAGCGTTACTCGTATAGATTATGTACCAAAATATACTCTTCTTTTAATACAGTTTTGTTTTCAAACATTTATATCAGAACGTCGAGGAAAATAAACACGTTTGCAGCAGGCTTTCAATCGATATCAGCTCTATTTGTTACAATACTGGTACCATACAGGCATTCAGTATGGAAACCATAAAAGAAAAAATAAATATCGGTACCGGTATCGACATTATTGGATTAATGTAATCACGAAAAGAATAAACAACATCAAAGTATTATAAAAACTAAATGCGAGGTGGTTTTAATAATGTTTACGTTTATGCGTTGGTTACTCGTATATTACTATTCACAACTTAATTTCGAAAAAAGAACTTTATATTGAGATGTAAAAATAAGTAGACACATCGTAATAACATACTCAAAATTTTATAAATGATGGGCTGGTTAATTTTGCATGTTTAAAGCGGGTAATTGCATGGTTTTGATTTTTGTTTCACATGGAATATTATTACTTTAATAGACTTTATTGATTCTCGGGTTAATGGTGAGACGGTAGCAAAAGACGGGATCGAAAACAGATAAAAGAGCTAGCGGGAAAGTGCAAAACAATGTGGAGATAAGCTTTCAGGCATAGGCTACGCCCACTTCGAATTAATTGCGCAAATTGGCCAAATTGGCCCAACTTTATAAGTTATATGATTAGGTTTTTGCAATTAGACTTCCCTGAAGACAAAAGGACGAGCAAGGAGCAATTTTTGGTGATCTCAAGACAATAGATCACATATGAAGAGATATGCATCTACAGAGAGAGAGCGATAGAGAAGTGTGATGGTGTTAAAGAGAGGCGGTTGAGGTTGTTGTTTCAACGCCTCCAGCCACCGGCGAAGACTTGTAATCGATTTCCTTTACCATTCACGGGTTCTTCGGTGTCCGGCCGCCTATGACAATGAACGAATCAAGAGCGTTAGTGGCGGTGGATTGTTAGATTAAACAAAAGGTTAAACATCTAGCTAGCTTTCATAAAACGAGTATATACAAACTTCCCCTTCACAGTAGCAAGATATGCCTTTAAACTTATATGAATTTCTATTATTTAATTAATTTTAATTTATTTAAATCTTCAACTTTGTCCCCTTCTTTTTGTCATCTTTATCCTCTTAAATAAACTAATCGGAATTAGCTTCAACGGTGTGAGTAGTACTATAATGGTTAACCGGTCTTATGGTTGGGATGTTTCCACCTGTGTAACCAAAAAAGTTTCGTAACTGTAACTTCCTGGATGGCCAACCCATAAAGACAAAACGGAAAATATTGATAATACGAAAAGTCTTATATTAAAAAAGAGTAAAATGCCCGCATAGTCCCTGTGGTTTGGTGAAATTTCACATTTAGTCCTCAACTTTTGGAAATTACACCGTGCTCCCCGTGGTTTATCAAGTTATTACTCGGATAGTCCCTAGAGTGGATGGCCGTTAGTTTTCGCCGTTAAGTCCATGTAAAATTACTAAAATGCCCTTACTCAAGAAAAACAACAATCTTTTTATTTATTTGTGGGACCCACCCACCACCTACTTATCTTCAACCTCCACCCTCAACCACCTACTTCATCTTCAACCTCCACGACTCCACCCACCTCCATCAACACCCACCACCGACACCCCTAATCTTCTCTTCCTCTCTTTACTTTTATCTTCGGCGAATCTCGTTTCTCCGACCAACCTGCTTCGGCTTAATAATAATAATCGCCGGAGAGAAAGGAAGAAAGAAAGCGATCGCAATATTCAAAAGTTTTAAACGTGGAGTGTTTGTACTTGGACTGAGATAAACATTATTGGCCGGTGAATACATCTTTTCTATTTCTTCTTCTGTATATATATATATATATACACACACACATACTTGCTCGCTCCATGACATCCATCTTTCATATCTACCCCCAACTCCCCCTTTTCCATTTCATTCTCAATAACATTCACATGGCCTTACTAGCTAAAGATATCATTACTGGTTCTTCTATGGTGGATAATAAATCATCATCTTTTGGCTCAAATATTATTAATCAGAATCTGGGTCGGTTGTGTGTGAACCCTGTTCTGATTCCGCTTGATCGGAAGAGAAAATTGAGAAAGGGTGTGAGAACAACAACTCCGGTGGTAGTGTCGGCAATCAGTGAAGATTTGGTCAAACTCATGAGGGTTGAAAAGCCGGTTTCTTTTAAGGTGAGAGCTGTGTTGACTGTTCGGAACAAGGTTAAGGAGGATCTCACGGAGACAATTGTTAGGAAGTTGGATGCTTTTGCCGATCAAATCAGGAGGAATGTTGTTCTGGAGCTTCAAAGTAACGATATTGATCCAAGTAAGTCAATTGTTCGATGAAATGCCTCTGAGAAAAAAAACAGTTTTTTTAATTGTGATAGTGGAGGGCGGCATGGATGGATAACGATGGGAGGGTGGTAGGATGGCAAGGGTGGTCGGAGTTGCAAGTACTACTTGAAAACAAGATGGTGTTGGGGTGCCTTCTTAACGGTGGTAAAAGATGGTGGTGTTGAGGTGGCATCTAAACGCTGGAAGGATGGTCGACACCGAAGATGAACCGGCCGGTGGAGACACTGGACCAGTGGAGAAGAATAGGTGGCGAAGAAGGGGGTTTATCTTTTAATAAATGAGTGGGCCCACTTAAAGGGTAATTTATTTTTTCTAATAGGAAGGGATAATTTTGTCATTTTACATGGACTTAACTGAGCAAACTAACGGTCATCCACTCAGGGGACTATCCGAGTAACAACTTGACAAACCACAGGGAGTTTAGGTGTAATTTCCAAAAATTAGGGACTAAAGATGAAATTTCACCAAACCACCTGGACTATCCGAGCATTTTACTCTATTAAAAAATGCTCAAGTTGTAGAAACACGATTCTGTTATGAACAAGCCTAATAGCAAGAAGATGAGAAGAGATAATTGGGAGAGAAAGAGATGTTTAGTATCAATGGTGCATCATATACATTAGAATACATGGACTATTTATAGGGGGAATAAACTTAGAGAACAAGTTGGTTTATATTAGGAGTTGATAATCTAAATATAATTCTTTATAATACTCCCCCTGATTATCAACTTCATACGCTTGATGCTGCCTCGCTAAAAACCTTGCCAGGAAAACCCAATGGGACAAAACCTTGACTAAGGGAAAAAGAGTGCAGCGTGTATTATCTCCCCCTGATGATGATCACTTAAGCTCCTTGAGTCGATGCATCCCGGTCCCATGAACTAACTTCTTGAATGTTGATGTTGGAAGTGATTTAGTGAACATGTCTGCCAAATTTTCGCTGGAACGAATTTTTTGGACAATAATATCTCCATTCTTTTGTAGATCATGTGTGAAAAAGAACTTTGGCAAAATGTGCTTTGTTCTATCACCTTTGATGTATCCTTCCTTAAGTTGAGCAATGCATGCTACGTTGTCTTCATGTAAGATTGTCAGTCTCTCATCTCCCGAAGAAATACCACAAGATCCACGAATGTGTTGTATTACAGTCCTTAACCAAATGCATTCTCGACTAGCTTCATGTATCGCCAATATTTCTGCATGATTAGATGATGTGGTTGTGATTGTCTGCTTTACCGAACTCCATGAAATTGTAGTACCTCCACTTGTAAATAAATACCCAGTTTGAGATCGCCTAGTGTGAGGATCAGACAAATACCCTGCATCTGCAAAACCAACCAAACCTGTTTTCGATTGATTTGTAAAATACAAACCCATATCTTTTGTACCTTGAAGGTATCTAAATATTTGTTTTACCCCATTCCAATGCCTCTTTGTTAGGCATGAACTATATCTTGCCAATAAATTTAACGAAAATGATATACCGGGTCATATATGTGTAACAACCCGACTCTTCAGGTCATTACTTGTCATTGTCTTTTCTCGTAACCGCTTGTACTCTCGAGATTCCAATTATTGCAATGGGTTTAAACTATATTTTTACGCATACTAAACGCACTATTAAATGCTTATTACCACGCTTATTCAAAATGCAGTTATCGCATTTAACGCTAATTACAACGCTTACTATTTCAACGCATTTTTAACGCATATTAACGCATCGTGTTTTTAGACTAAACGCTACCGCAACGCAAACGCAAAGCAAACTTGAAACGCGGATTTACTTTTATGCATCTTAGTTATTATGTGTGTTATTTGTATGATTATTTGTTTAAATGTTATGTGGTTATCTCAACGCAACGCTTATACGCTCAACGCACACTCGCAACTCGCTTAAACGCAACGCAACGCTTAACACATGAAACAAAAGTTGGAAAAACTAACTCACATAGCACGGCTGATCGAATGGACTTCCGTCCGGATGACCATCCGCTCGGATGGCCATCCAACCAAATGGCCATTCGACCGAGCGAGCCATCCGACTGAACACCACTCTCCACCGATTTAACCCTCCCTCTCACACTATAAATACCACCCGTACATCTCCCTTTCGCAGTTGATTTGACACCTCCATCCTACCACACGCGCTTAAGTCACTCTCAGTCACTTTTAGACGCGACTCAAGGCTATTTTGTAAGTATTTCTCCTCAAATCTTGTACAACCTTCATCACTAATCACTTCTACATCATCTTCTCCATCAAAATCACACACAAACACTTGCTTTCTCACTGAAATCACTGATTTGGACCTCTTGAATGTGGTTTCCACCCGTTTTGCTCCAGCAAACGGTTAAGAATCATCTTTTCATCAAGATTGGTTCAAATCTAAAGAATTTCCACACTTTTAACTTAATCTCAACAAGATTTCAACACTTTTCATCTGTTTTCAGTTTTACTTCAACTTTTCTTCACTTTTCTACTCAAAACCGATGGAACCGGAGCTCATTCAGACTCTCTACTCGTTTCCTAGTTGAGAGCTGGCTTGAAAACAGATTTCCACCGGAGAGATGACCGATTAACGGGTCAGACATGAAACGTCATCAAGAACAGTGAGTCTGATCGAATGGGCTGAGACCCTTCGATCAAATGAGCTGGACTTGGTGTGTTTCCGTTGTTTAACACGTCATCACGCCGTCTCCGTTAATTCAAAAAATTAGAAAATTTTACCGAAAGTTTCAACTACAGATCAGCCACTCGAATGGCCATCCGATCGGATGACCATCCGATCGAATGACCATCCGTATGGATGACTGCCCCTTTTATAATTTCCAATGTTTAAACGATTTGACTACACTTCGAACTTTAACAATTTTACAAACAAACACACCTCATTCAAATGGTCATCTATTCGATTGGTCACCCGCTCAGATAACCATCCGCTCGAATGGAGACCCATCCGTTCGAATCACCATTCAAACACTCAACCATTCGACAATCTTTTTACGCACTGTTCAAGGCTTACGCTATTGTTCTATGCTCAGGCTAACTCCACGCGCTCCCTTCAATCCAATCAGGTTGTGTTTACTTATTAAACACCTACAGTGAACATACTCGAACCCATTTTCTTTTAACGTACTTTTAGGTGTTACATACGTTCTCTATCAAAACACAACACACAACGCAACACTTTATAACGCTAACTGCCCCCGCATGCTATACGTGATCTATGAATGCTTGTACTATGCTTATATAGTGTTACACTATACCGCCTCTAGCAACGATAGTACTATAGTTTGGACTCAGCACCTGTAGTGGACAGGGGTTGCTAGGGATCACATCACTTTACTTCACGTGTTTGCTGAACATGTGTCGCGCATACTCTACAACGCAGTCTCGTGGTTAAGTTATATATATTGTTTGGTAGTTACATGCTTCGTCCGTTACGTGTTACATGCTGGTTATGCATAAAACACTTTTACTACTATATGCTCTGAAAACTTGTGTACTCACCTTTACATTTTATGTATTGACTTTATTTTAGCGTATATGACAGGTTGATAGGATTCTATGCTGTGATGAAACAAGATAGGAAGTCTAGAAACCCGCTAAATAAAATCTGAGTTGTCGGAATAGTATTTGTTTATGAGACTTGCTATCTGTAATGATAGTTATTGCTTTATATGTTAGTAGTATGGGATATTAACGTTAAATATATTGTCATTTAATAGTTGTTATGGATTCTCATGAACAATCTGTTTCGCTCAGTGCCACGCTCCGATGATTCTGCCATCGGTTAGGGTGTGACAATATGGCTAGCAAGAAACATTAGTTCACCAATTGCGCTTAAATATGGTACTTCTGGACCAAGGATTTCCTCTCCATCTTTGGGAGGTCGAAATGGGTCTTTTTCCACATCAAGCAGTCTTACAACCATTGGAGTACTCAATGGATGTGATTTTTCCATATAAAATCTTTTTAGTAGTTTCTCTATGTAAGTTTCTTGATGCACAAGGATTCCACCCTTAAGGTGTTCAATTTGTTATCCAAGACAAAACTTTATCTTCCCAAGGTCTTTCATTTCAAATTCTCTTTTCAAGTATTCAACTGCCTTTTGAAGCTCCCTTGGAGTTCCAGTTATATTCATGTCATCAACATATACGGTAATTATAACGTATTCAGATCCTGACCTTTTTATAAAAATACACGGGCATACAGAATCATTTTTATAGCCTTCTTTTGACAAATACTCACTAGGGCGATTATACCACATACGCCAGATTGTTTTAGCCCATATAATGATTTGTTTAATTTGATTGAAAGATGTTCTCGAGAACTAGATTTACATGAGTTTGGCAATTTGAATCCTTCAGGAAGTTTCATGTAAATATCAGTATCAAGTGAGCCGTAGAGGTAGGCTGTCACAACATCCATTAGACGCAAATCAATCCCTTCTTGTATTACCAGACTAATAAGATAACGAAAAGTTGTCCCATCCACCACTGGAGAATATGTCTCCTCATAATCAATTCCAGGTCTTTGCAAAAATCCTTGTGCTACTAATTTTGCCTTGTATCGTACAATTTCATTTTTCTCATTACGTTTTCGCACAAAGACCCATCTATATCCAACAGGCTTTACACCTTCAGGTGTGTGGGCCACAGGTCCAAAAACTTCTCGTTTATTTAGGGAATTCAATTCTGCCTCTATTGCGTCTTTCCATTTTGGCTAATCATTTCTTTGTTTACATTCCTCAACTGATTTTGGTTCTTGATCCTCATTGTTTTCCATTACTTGTAGCGCTACATTATATGAAAAACTATCATCAACATCGATTTCTCTTCGGTTCCGTACCTTTCTAGACATGACATAATTAATTGAGATCTCTTCGTTTTCAGGTACCTGAGGTTCTTCTAGAACCATCATGTCTAGTTTCTCTTCTGGAGGCTCCTTTTCTTGCGTTATTGTTACCTCGACTTAACCATCTACATTATTTGCTCCCTTTTTCTTTCGAAGATTTTTATCTTTATAACCGATTGGTCTACCAAGTTTTAAGCGTGTATTAGACTCATTACCAACATGTGGTTGTCCTTGTGGGACACTTATTTTTACTGGAGCATTAACAGCTGGTATATGTGATTAGTCACTCTCTTTGGGTCAGTAAATGCGTCTGGTAATTGATTTGCTAATCCTTGTAAAAGAATTATCCTTTAAACTTCTAGTTCACATTGTTTAGTTCGAGGATCAAGATGAGATAATGATAATTCATTCCAAATAATACTATTATCCAGCTGCTTTTTGTCTCCCCCTAATGTTGGGAATGTTGATTCAACAAAATAACAATCACTAAATCGAGCTGTAAATAAATCACCCATTGTAGGTTCTAAATACTTAATGATCGATGGTGATTCATACCCAACATATATTCCTAACCTCCTTTGAGGCCCTATCCGTGTGCGTTGTGGTGGAGCGATTGGAACATATACAGCACAACCAAAAATCCTTAGATGGGAAATATTTGGTTCCTGACCAAGAACCAACTTTAATGGGGAGGAAGTAGGGGTGTTCAAAAAACTCGTGGCTCGCAGCTCGCTCGAAACTCGCTCGAAAAAAGCTCGAAGAAAGCTCGGCTCGAAATTGGCTCGGTTGTAAACGAGCCAGCTCTGCTCGGCTCGGTTTGTAAACGAGTCGAGCTCGAGCTTGGCCTGGCTCGGCTCGTGAGCTCGTGAGCTGGCTCGATAAGGTTTACATCCTTCATTTTTTTGTCCCACGTCGCTTAGAAAACAAAAACTAAGGGAGTATCTCCCCTATAAAAGAAGGTAAAGACAATGTACAAAGTAAATTAACTATTTATACTTTCATATTTAGCTATATGGTTAAATTAAATGGAAATTATAGCCCTCAGTCTATGAAAAATTCATTTTTAAGGGCTTTTTAAGTTGTAAATTTTGCCTTTTTTGTTAGGTCGAGCTAGATCGAGCCGAGCCGAGCTCAAGCCTCAAATCTCAGCTTGATTTGAAATTTGAGCTCGAGCCGAGCTAGCTCGAATCGGCTCATATACAGCCCTAAGAGGAAGTATGATAACTCGTTGGCCTGATGCGAATTAGTGTTGCTGCATGTAAAATTGCATGTCCCCAAGCAGATGCTGGTAGTTTTGATTTTATAATCATTGGTCTTGCAACCATTTTAAGTCGCTTGATAAGCGATTCAGCAATGTAACACCCCGAAAACGGGTTTGGTAATCAAACCCCGTTAATACTAAGAGGCGGGTAAAGTACCGTTAGTGGTAAAAGTAACCTGGTAAATATTAGGATTTAAATAAATAAACCTAATATTTAATAAAACGTGAATAAAAGCTTTTAAGGAAATAAGTTTAAAAAAAAAAAGGGCCCGAGTTAACGGGACTTAAAAATTTTGAACGGGTTAAGAACTCCCCGTACCCACTAAGTTAACTAGGAACAACTAACCTAGTTGGTGATGGGTAATTAAAATGTTAAACTATGAAGTTATGGTTTCTTTTATAATAATGAAACAAGGGGGACTAATGTTGCCAAGAAGGAAACTAGTTTTAATTAAAACTAGAAATAAAACACAACACACACACCAAGTGTGTGTGTGCGACATCGACCAGGAGACAAAAGGAAGGGGGAAAACCCTAGTTCATAGAATCCTCCAAATTGAAGCTCAAATCAAGCCCGAATTGTCTGCATGATTACAAATTCATGATCACCTAGTCGTGGGGATCATAAGGTATCTAAAAATTTGATGATTCGTGAAGTTGCAAAATTTGAGTTAGCATCATAATTCGCGAATTATGTAAGGATTAGAGGAGCTATGGCTAAGTTAGTGATGTACACATGCTTAGGAACTAGACCCTAAGTGAAAATCGTACATATGATGCTATGACTTGAATGATTTGGTGATTACCTATATGTATGTTAAATGGGTGTTGTAGAATGATCAAGAACACTAGAAATTTGATTATAAATTGAGTGTTATTTATCTACATGAGGTGAATCTAGATGTTATTATGCATACTAGATATATTAAACTTGCAAGAATTGTTTAATCTTGGCTAAATAGTTAGTCATGAAACTTGATTTTGATTTAGTGAAATTATGCCCACTAGGTGTTTGTTAAAATGCCTAAACGAATCTAAAATGTTGAAATTCCATGTGAAATGTGCGTTTGAATATGTTGATAGATCAATTGACTTTTAGGAAGTCAAACTAACCAATGATTTAATCGAGTGATAAAGTCGACATAAGACCAGTTAGATGGAGTAGTCATAACTGATAATGACTAATCTAACAATCTTATGAATTATGATGATAGTTTGACGCCTAACGAGCAAGGTGGAAGCTTGATGAGTGAGCGGGTCAAACGAATCAAGAAGGAAAGGAAAAGCTTAATGTGGATGCGAGGTAAGTTAAGCTTACGCCCTTTTTACTTTTATTACAAAATGCTTATTTGTGAGCATGAAATACGATTTATATTAAGTAAATGAAACATGATGTTCCGGCGCGATATAATGCTAGTCGGAACAAGTGAAAATGGTAGATACCATAAATTATGGTAGAAAGGGGTAAAAATGGTGAAATGGTAACCCGGACATGGGTTAACGAATAGATAAAGGGATTTAAAACGACACCATTTGGCATAAGTCATAATGGGACAAATAAAATGGGAAACGACTCTCAAGTTGGATGATTTCAAAAAGTAAACCGGGATAGGTTAAAGGGGTGAAATGGTAATTAAGTGCCATCTTATAATGACAATTGGTCATTTCGACAAAACGGGTCAAATGGTGTTGTTAACACCATTTGTCAATAATATTTAATGATTGCTTGTTGAGTTTTGTGATCACAGGAATTAACACATGGTTAGCATTGCTATTATCTAGATATTAATAGCGAAAGGTATTAAAACGGGTCAATATGTTGATCCGAGCCAGGTACGCATAATTATGTTGTAGTTAAAAGTGCTATTTTGGTCGAATAATTGATGAGAGTCCTTCATCGTAAAAGAAGGACCAAAATTGACCAAAACACCCTTGTAGGCTAAATTGAACAAACAACCCTTAAAGGTTGTTTGGAAACGAATTTCATGATTAGATAAATACTTAGAATAAGTATAGAAGTTGAAAGATGTAATATGTTAGTCAAATGGCTCTATTTGAGTTTTGCCGTAAAATAACAATCCGAGGGGTAAAACTCGGAACATATAGATATCCACATTAAACCCAACGCACATATAGTTGTGATGGAAGATTACTTGATAAGAAATGTAGGAATAAGATGCTAGAAATGAATGAAAGCGATTTCAAGCTTTAAAGTGCCTAAGTACCCTTAACGGGTCAAAATAAGCATACGAGCGTAAACAGGTTTAAATTGTGTAATAAACCTGTAATTAGAACCTAAAATGGTAGATAACATTAATTTGAAGAAGTGTAAGTGATATAAGGATCAAACAAATACGTTTGTTTGATAAAATGCATAAACGGGTTAAAATTCGGTAAAAAGGTAACGAGTCGAAGGCTTAGAAGTCTCAAAATTTATTATGTTGGATGTTGGATTTTAACTCCATATGATGGAGAATTAAATTACGGACGCGTAGGAAATAGAATCGGGTAAAACGGATTAAAAATGAGAGAGTTATGCTCGTTTCCGTGAAATCGGGTCATGCTGGGAATGTACAGCAGCTGTTAAGCAACAGTCTGTGAAAACAGGGCTAGGCGTCACGCGACGGCCCTTGGTGTCACGCGACGCCCCCCTGTTCCGGAAAAAAATTATTTTGTTGATGTTTGACCCATGGAACTCGTTTATATTCATTCTAACATTGTCAAAACTAACAAGGGATGTGGTTTTGATCTTAGGTGATGTTGGGCATGCTCCGGATGACGATCAAGCAGCAACGAAGAACCGAACACACGAAATTAAAGCTTCCACACGGCGTTACGTCATAACTTTTAAACGACGTACTTATTTATATTATGTTGAAAACTTTTAAGTTGTAAAAGTTTTAAATTACTCGTATTTTCTAAGGATACTTAGTCGTAATTACATGTTTATTTTCATTATTTATACGAAAAACTTTAAAATAATAACAAGGGTGTTACAAGTTGGTAATCAGAGCTCAAGGTTGTTGACAAATGTGTTCGGTTCGAGGCTTGATCGCAAATCCGGTAAGTACATGTATATCAATGGCTTAGCATGATTAAAGTGTTGAGAACAACACGTATTGTTATCGTGTAATACACGTTACACCAATAAAAACGATATAGAATAGATATAGTCAACGAAATTACACGCGTTGATGCGTATAGTAGAAAAGCCTTGTATTATTATATGGGCATCCTTTAATGTTGAAATTACTAATTGTTGTATATGTTTTAGTTGAAGGACACTCGCATATGAGGATAGCGAGAGTTTAACAAATCGCAGATTTGACAGAGGAACGGTCCAAAGAGTATGCTCATCAAGGACCTAAATCGCTTAACGGTCGCGAACAAGGCTAATGGCAAGAGAAGCCCGTTAGGGCAAGCATTACCAGGTGCACATTTTAAAATTAATTGCACAAATAGTAATATGCAACAAATAAGTAGAAATTGAAAGTTGCATATGTAGATTAAAAACTTGGAAAACCGAATAGAAAATGTATTCGGGATATTGTTTCCAAGAGAAACAAATAGAGGCATTACTTACATAGGGCGTGATGTGAAAACTATAAAAAGGTCATGCGTGTCATGTGTTAATCGCTTACTCTGGCCAAGTAAGTAGTGGCATATGATACCATGAACTTTTTATAGCAGACACGTTTACATCCGATGTAGTAAGGACGGGGTGAATGGGACAAATTAAAAAGTACCCAAATGAAACAAATGAACAAAATAGTTGATAATAATGTAAACGCACAGCCGGGTGACGGAAGCGTATTACATCAGGATAATGAGCCCGAGAGAAGGGACAAGGATTAATGTAAATGATGATATAAATGAATGATCAAAAGAAAATTCACGAAAAATAAGTCATCTTGGACGAAAGGGCCATGGTGAACAAAATGGGCAAGTAAAACCAAAGTATAGATGATCCGCCTGGTCATAAAAACAAAGGTGTTGCCCACACGAAAAAGATAATCAAGGTTGTTAACTTTAGTCGTAGTAAAGCAAGGATAACGATGGTAATCGTCACTCATAATTAATAAGGCCGCCAATGGTGGTCACGTAAAGAATAAAAGACATGGTCGAATAAAAGCGACGGATTTCGCTAAGATGACCAAGTAAATCGAAATGAAGTCTTAATGCATACCGGAAGGGGTGCAATAATAACGATTTCGGTAAAACACCCGGTTGATGGGTAAGGAATTAAATGCATGCGTAGACTGAGAAACAGGAACGCGTATGGAAAGTCAAAAAGACTCGGGTTTTGGGTCATGACTAAAGGACGATAAGATACTGCAAATAGAAATTTTGATAAATTACGTTCAACTATTTCAAAGCTGAATGGGTCGAACAAAGACTGAAGTTTGACATTCATAAGTGATGAATTTTCACACGAACAAGTCAAACAAATTTAATAAAGGGTGACACTTGCTAAAGTAAGTAAGCGCGAATCGAATAAATAAAAGTGCGAAATATTAATAAACCTATGTAAAGGAGTTATAGGCGTTAAAAACATTAAAATAAAAGAACCCGGGTAATGGGACGTAAAGAAGTATAGGTAAGAACCGGGTAACGGTAAGTGTAGGGCAAACCGACGTGTAATTGACGTTAGAAGTCAAGAAGTCAGAAAGATAATTCGAAAGAAAATAATGTAGCCTTAGACTACGGTCAAGGTCAAACCAAATCTAAAAAGTAAAGGTGAATAATTCTAAACATAAAAAGGGGTGCCTTAACGCCATATGCGTATATAAACGTATACACATTCAAATATAGACACGAATAAAAGATGACCTACGGGATCATCATAACATACAGGATTAAAAGGTAGTGTTTAGGTCTACAGGGCCGAGAAGACCCTTGGGTGATAAATAGAAAGAAATGAATTGTTAATGTCTCACCTCAAAAAGGTGAGAAATCTAAAGAAATAGCCTATGGGTCTAAGTGAAAGAACCTACGGGTCAATAGGGTAAAACGGAGGAACTTCTTGTGATTCCCCGTGTAAAACGAGAACGAAAAGGATAAATCATAGGTTGTCAATTTCCTCGATGAGAGTAATTGAAATAGTTAAAGAGAAAGACGTTAAACTAAAATTTAGTTTTAGTAAAAACAACGTTTTAACAAATATGAATATTACGAGACGAATTCAGAAATGATTAATATCGAAGGATATCGGTCTTAACACCGATAGGTGTAAAACGATACATTTGAAAGAAAGATTTTCGATAATGAAGAGTCGACATAAACTTAAACAAGACGTGATATGACCACGGACACAAAAAAGTGAATTAGAATATAACCATGTAGTAACGTGAGTTACGAGATATGAAATCTAAAACACGCAAAGGGCCGGGATGGCAATATGATATACCCGAGCGACGGGGTATGAAGTGACGATGACTAATCAGTCTAGCCGGTAAAATCATATAAAGTCAAAGTAGTGTTACGATTTACGCAAAACGCTAGTCAATATGAAATTAGCGTGGAGTAAACATGTTGAAGAATAAATACAACCGAGTGATCAGATGACAACTCGATCAAATAAGTGACTAGGATAAGAAATACAAGATGAAAGTATCGGCCTATGAGGCCACACACGTAAAAGGCACATATGCTTTTAAACCAAAAACACGTTACCATACTTTTCTGGTAAGATTGCTATATACGAGCAATGCTCAAGCGATCACCAAAACTAAGGTTCAGATGATCTAAATCAATAAGGTATGTAAGAAAGGTTTCGAGGACGAAACCTCTTTAAGGGGGGTAGACTTGTAACACCCCGAAAACGGGTTTGGTAATCAAACCCCGTTAATACTAAGAGGCGGGTAAAGTATCGTTAGTGGTAAAAGTAACCTAGTAAATATTAGGATTTAAATAAATAAACCTAATATTTAATAAAACGTGAATAAAAGCTTTTAAGGAAATAAGTTTAAAAAAAAGAGGGGCCCGAGTTAACGGGACTTAAAAATTTAAAACGGGTTATGAACTCCCTGAACCCACTAAGTTAACTAGGAACAACTAACCTAGTTGGTGATGGGTAATTAAAATGTTAAACTATGAAGTTAGGGTTTCTTTTATAATAATGAAACAAGGGGGACTAATGTTGCCAAGAAGGAAACTAGTTTTAATTAAAACTAGAAATAAAACACAACACACACACCAAGTGTGTGTGTGTGTGTGTGCGACATCGACCAGGAGACAAAAGGAAGGGGGAAAACCCTAGTTCATAGAATCCTCCAAATTGAAGCTCAAATCAAGCCCGAATCGTCTGCATGATTACGAATTCATGATCACCTAGTCGTGGGGATCATAAGGTATGTAAAAATTTGATGATTCGTGAAGTTGCAAAATTTGAGTTAGCATCATAATTCGCGAATTATGTAAGGATTAAAGGAGCTATGGCTAAGTTAGTGATGTACACATGCTTAGGAACTAGACCCTAAGTGAAAATCATACATATGATGCTATGACTTGAATGATTTGGTGATTACCTATATGTGTGTTAAATGGGTGTTGTAGAATGATCAAGAACACTAGAAATTTGATTATAAATTGAGTGTTATTTATCTACATGAGGTGAATCTAGATGTTATTATGCATACTAGATATATTAAACTTGCAAGAATTGTTTAATCTTGGCTAAATAGTTAGTCATGAAACTTGATTTTGATTTAGTGAAATTATGCCCACTAGGTGTTTGTTAAAATGCCTAAACGAAGCTAAAATGTTGAAATTCCATGTGAAATGTGCGTTTGAATATGTTGATAGATCAATTGACTTTTAGGAAGTCAAACTAACCAATGATTTAATCGAGTGATAAAGTCGACATAAGACCCGTTAGATGGAGTAGTCATAATTGATAATGACTAATCTAACAATCTTATGAATTATGATGATAGTTTGACGCCTAACGAGCAAGGTGGAAGCTTGATGAGTGAGCGGGTCAAACGAATCAAGAAGGAAAGGAAAAGCTTAATGTGGATGCGAGGTAAGTTAAGCTTACGCCCTTTTTACTTTTATTACAAAATGCTTATTTGTGAGCATGAAATACGATTTATATTAAGTAAATGAAACATGATGTTCCGGCGCGATATAATGCTAGTCGGAACAAGTGAAAATGGTAGATACCATAAATTATGGTAGAAAGGGGTAAAAATGGTGAAATGGTAACCCGGACATGGGTTAACGAATAGATAAAGGGATTTAAAACGACACCATTTGGCATAAGTCATAATGGGTCAAATAAAATGGGAAACGACTCTCAAGTTGGATGATTTCAAAAAGTAAACCGGGATAGGTTAAACGGGTCAAATGGTGTTGTTAACACCATTTGTCAATAATATTTGATGATTGCTTGTTGAGTTTTGTGATCACAGGAATTAACACATGGTTAGCATTGCTATTATCTAGATATTAATAGCGAAAGGTATTAAAACGGGTCAATATGTTGATCCGAGCCAGGTACGCATAATTATGTTGTAGTTAAAAGTGCTATTTTGGTCGAATAATTGATAAGAGTCCTTCATCGTAAAAGAAGGACCAAAATTGACCAAAACGCCCTTGTAGGCTAAATTGAACAAACAACCCTTAAAGGTTGTTTGGAAACGAATTTCATGATTAGATAAATACTTAGAATAAGTATAGAAGTTGAAAGATGTAATATGTTAGTCAAATGGCTCTATTTGAGTTTTGCCGTAAAATAACAATCCGAGGGGTAAAACTCGGAACATATAGATATCCACATTAAATCCAACGCACATATCGTTGTGATGGAAGATTACTTGATAAGAAATGTAGGAATAAGATGCTAGAAATGAATGAAAGCGATTTCAAGCTTTAAATTGCTTAAATACCCTTAACGGGTCAAAATAAGCATACGAGCGTAAACGGGTTTAAATTGTGTAATAAACCTGTAATTAGAACCTAAAATGGTAGATAACATTAATTTGAAGAAGTGTAAGTGATATAAGGATCAAACAAATACGTTTGTTTGATAAAATGCATAAACGGGTTAAAATTCGGTAAAAAGGTAACGTGTCGAAGGCTTAGAAGTCTCAAAATTTATTATGTTGGATGTTTTATTTTAACTCCATATGATGGAGAATTAAATTACGGACGCGTAGGAAAAAGAATCGGGTAAAACGGATTAAAAACGAGAGAGTTATGCTCGTTTCCGTGAAATCGGGTCATGTTGGGAATGTACAGCAGCTGTTAAGCAACAGTCTGTGAAAACAGGGGCTAGGAGTCACGCGACGGCCCTTGGCGTCACGCGACGGCCCTTGGCGTCACGCGACGCCCCCCTGTTCCGGAAAAAAATTATTTTGTTGATGTTTGACCCATGGAACTCGTTTATATTCATTCTAACATTGTCAAAACTAACAAGGGATGTGGTTTTGATCTTAGGTGATGTTGGGCATGCTCCGGATGACGATCAAGCAGCAACGAAGAACCGAACACACGAAATTAAAGCTTCCGCACGGCGTTACGTCATAACTTTTAAACGACGAACTTATTTATATTATGTTGAAAACTTTTAAGTTGTAAAAGTTTTAAATTACTCGTATTTTCTAAGGATACTTAGTCGTAATTACATGTTTATTTTCGTTATTTATACGAAAAACTTTAAAATAATAACAAGGGTGTTACAAGCAAGCCCATTTTGTGTATGTATATGAGGTACAGGATGCTCTACATTTCTCCCAATAGACATGCAATAATCATTAAATGTTTGGGATGTAAATTCACCAGCATTGTCTAATCGAATATTCTTGATGGGGTAATCGGGAAAATGTGCTCTTAGCCTTATTAATTGAGCAAGTAGTCGTGCAAATTCCATATTACGACTTGATAGTAGGCACACGTGTGACCATCTAGTTGATGCATCAATTAAGCCCATAAAGTATCTAAATGGTCCACTAGAAGGATGTATAGGTCCACAAATATCCCCATGTATTCTTTCCAAAAAAAATCAGGGATTCAGTCCCCACCTTCATTGGTGATGGACGAGTAGTCAACTTCCCTTGTGAACATGCAACACATGTAATATCCTTGGACTGAAGAATCTTGGTTCTTCAAAGAATGCCCAACTGAATTTTCTATAATTTTTCGCATCATTGTTGATCCGGGATGGCCTAACCGGTCATGCCATACGATAAAATTTTCTTGGTCTATAAACTTCTTGTTTATGACTGCATTTGATTCGATTGCATTAATTTTAGTATAATACAAACCAGAGGCAAGTGCGGGCTACTTTTCTAACACATGCTTTTTACCCGAACTTATATTTGTGATATGAAGGTACTCATCATGTCCCTCAGATGTAGTCTCAAGATGATATCCGTTTAAACGAACATCTTTAAAACTTATTAGATTTCTTTGAGACATTGGGAAAATAACTCATTGGTTATTTTAAATGGTGTTCCACCTGGCAACACTACATAAGCTTCTCCAAAGCCTTTATGTAACACCCTTATTATTATTTAACGATTTTCGTATAATTTACGAAAATAAACGGGTAATTAGAATTTCAAATACATTGAAAATACGGGTTTCATTAAAATTTATTACAGAATTAAAACTATACAACATAACATGTGTGAGTTCGTCAATTAACATAACAACGATACATAGTGCGGAAGCTTATTTCTTGATCGTGTTCGGTTCTTCGTTGTGCTTGATCGTCCTCCGGTGCTAAAATTATACCTGAAACTCATAAAACATGAGTTAAATTAGTCATACGTAAATTAGAACGTATCTAAACGAGTCCGGGAAGCGAAACTGATTAAAATAAAAACTTTTCGCTAAAACAGTGCCCTTTCGCGCCACGCGAAGGCACCCAGTTGCTCCCTCGCGCCACGCGAGGGAGACCGTTTTCCAGCAGGTCTGGAGCTGGGTCCTGCAATTTTCAGCAATACCAGTTTTTACGGAAACGGCCATAACTTCTTCGTTATTGATCCGTTTTACGCGATTCTTTTTCCTACGCGTCCGTAATTTAATTCTCCATCTTATGGAGTTAAAATCCTACATCCAACATAAGAAATTTTTGAGACTTCTAAGCCCTCGACTCATTACCATTTTACCGAATTTTAACCCGTTTATGCATTTTATCAAACAAACGTATTTGTTTGATTCCTATATCACATACACTTCTTCAAATTAATGTTATCTACCATTTTAGGTTCTAATCACAGGTTTATTACACAATTTAAACCCGTTTTCGCTCGTATGCTTATTTTGACCCGTTAAGGGTATTTAAGTATATTTTAAACATGATTCGCTTTCATTTGTACCTAGCTTTATATTTCCACATTTCCTACCAAATAATCTTCCACCACAACTATATTTGTGGTGGATTTAATGTGGAGATCTATATATTCTGAGTTTTATCCCTCAGATTATCATTTTACGGCAAAGACCCATATAGAGTCACTTGACCCAAGATTTACCCCTTTCGCTTGTTATACTTATTCAAAGTATTTGCTTGATCATGTAACTTGTTTTTAAACAACTCTTAAGATTCGTTTGCTCGATTTAGCTTATGAGGGCGTTTCGGTCATCTTAAATCCTTTCTTTATAATGAAAGACTTTTAGTGTCGTAATTGACCAAAATGCTACTTTTAAACTAGGCTCTTGTTTTAAATAGCCATTATGTTTTCAAAACACAAGGACTATAACTTAAATCATTCGGTTTACTTAAAGATAACCCAATGTCCATTTTAACTTGTTTAGCCCTTATTGAGCTTCAAGTTCTAATGATGGTTTGACCAATTATACATACCTGGCTCGAATCAATATATTGACCCGTTTTGATACCTAGCCTTAGTTGCCGCTAAGTAATGGCGATGTCAACATTCAATCGATACTTATTCCTGTAATCATGCAACTCGACAAAACATTAGCCGATATTGTCAAAGGGTGTTATTTTCACCTTTTGACCCGTTTGGTCTATATGACCGATTACTTTTGCGAGATGGATTTATTATCATCCCGTCTACATGACTTGTACCGGTTTACACCGTACGGTCAATTTGCTTATAAATCTATTTCTTGATTAATTTGACCCCTTTGTATCTTACGCCATAAAATGTCCTTCAAAACTAATGGTTATCGTCAACAAGTGACCACATTGCTGTTTTACCCTTATTAATTGTATTGATTTACCTTATAAGGTAAATCATTCAAAACTCGTTATTTATTAGTCATTACATGACTAAATGACCTTATTGGCTCTTTTTAACCATTCAACATGGTTTATTATTATTGTCTTTTGTTCCGAACCGCGTATGTCGGGTCGAAACATCATAAGTCAAATGTGACTTTTGATTATTCAAAATCTATAAAACCAATAGATATTAAATAAAAAGGTGTAAGTTTTAACTTACCTCTCATCTGGTTTACGCTTTTCGTCTCGTACTTGATTTGTTTGACCCGCTCCTTCCTCCAAGCTTTCACCTAGCTTGTTACGCGTCAAACTATCATCATATTTCGTAAGATGGTTAGTTTAGTCATTGTCAATCATGACTATTACATCTTACGTATTTTCTATCAAAATTATCATTCGATCTTATTAATGGTCGGTTTGACTTTTTAAAAGTCAAATCACCAATTAACACATATGATTGCACTATCAAGTTCACAAGACTCAATTAGGCACATTATCAACGCTTAGTGAGCATCATCTTTTGAGACGCCAAATTAGCTAACATGTCATCCAATTCCTACCTCAAGTAATAATAAATCAACATGTAATTTCAGTTATTACAAGCATAAACACACTTTGACCATCATAATCATGGCTTTAACTCTATGTCAAGACCCACTTCTAATCACTTATGAACTCTTAACAAAATCCCTAATTTGTTCAAGTAGTTCATTCATATGAGTTAGTATGATGTTTATAAACACCAATACAACATCAATTTCGTCAAATCATCAAAACCCACTTAGCTCATACTTGATTAGTTGACTAATCACTAGTTTATGGCACAATTCTACAAGTTCGTATCTAGGGTTTGTTCCTAGACTTATACTCACATCAATATCACTATAACATTCAACATTCATACGATAATTTCATTCATGCATGTTTATCACAAATTCGAAATATCACCAAACATCAAAATTCAACATACCTTGTGATCCCCTAAGCTTGGTGATCACGATTTTATTAAAAGCCCCAATTTTCCGGCTCGATTTCTCTTTGATTTTGTTGAATTTGTGGGTGTTTAGGGTTCTTGAGGAGAACCCCCTTTTTCTTCTCCTGGACATCGACCAACACACCTTGTGTGTGTGTGTTTTTGTTTTTGTTTTGCTTTTAATTATAAACTTCTTTCACATATTGCCCATTTTAGTCCCTCTTAGTTTAAAGGTTCTATAAATGGGTCAATTACTACAAGTTCCTTCTTGTTTTACTAAACAATAACTAACTAGGTTAATTATTCCTAGTTAACTTAGTGGGTTCCGGGAGTTATAACCCGTTTTATTTTAAGTCCCGTTAACTTGAGCATTTTTATATACTTTGTTTTCTCAAGGTATTTATGTTCTTTCAAATTAATATTAGGTTTATTTATTTAAATTCCTAATATTTACCGGGTTAATTTTTACCACTAACGGTATTTTACCCGTCTTTACTAATAACGTGGTTTGATTACCAAACCCGTTTTTGGGGTGTTACACTTCAATTAATTTTGATTTACCAAATATAGTACCAACATTTGCCTTTTTCATGGTTAAAGTAGAGAAATAATTCTTTTTCTTAAGAATTGTATGCGTTGATGCGCTGTCTATTAGACATATATCTTCTCCATTAATAAGGATCTTAGTTAAACACTCCATATGCTTCAAAACAAAACAAAATCATATAAATAAAATGTCTAACATGCTTCAAACATAACAAATCCCAAATTGTTTCATACGCATCAAAATCAAAACAAAATACTCAAACAAAATGTTTTAAAGAAATGAAGGAAATAACATCACTTAAAAATAATAATTCATATGTAAGGAAAATTGCAAGCATCCAACTGGGTTGTATCAGCCACGATATCACCAGAATCCAAGTTAGTTGGGTCAATAAGGAAATCATCATAATCCAGATTAGTTGTATCATTATGTTCTTTATGACCATCATTGACATCAACATTTGCAACCCCATATGTAAAATTTGTCTCTATTCCTTTTGCTTTGTCTTTGATAGATTGTTGATAAAGTTCCACCAAGTGTTTGGCCGTACGACAAGTTTTCGACCAATGATTGTTTTATTAGTTTTTGTTATTCTGGGAGACTAAAGAGAAAAATAAAACAAGTTTTTAACACAACCCAAAATTGTACGGATTACAATACGGATTATGTATGAGAGAATAATAAATAATGATGAAATAATGAGACAATATGATATACCTTATGATGTGTGATCCAAAGCAAACGCGCTGATAACGTGTTATGAACAAGCTTAATAGCAAGAAGATGAGAAGAGATAATTGGGAGAGAAAGAGATGTTTAGTATTAATGGTGCATCATATACAATAGAATATATGGACTATTTATAGGGGGGTGGATAAACTTGGAGAACAAGTTGGTTTATATTAGGAGTTGATAATCTAAATATAATTCTTTATAATAGATTCCTCTTTTTAAGATAGTTTACATATAATTATTTAATATGGTTTTCATTTATTTTTGGAGAGAAGAAATAGATCTTCAAATGTATACAGTTGAATAGCTAAAACTCAATTGAATATTCTTAACCTTTGGATTATATTCCAATAAATAAAATCTAATACAATTATGTTTAACTACTTCATGAATCACGATTATCCTTATTTCAAGTCCATTACATAATCAAATCTCAAAACAAATATTTATTTAGTTTTCAAGTGTGTAGTTGTTTATATTTGAATTGGTAATATATATGTATAGTCTATATATAAAGTGATAAAAAATGGGAAGTTAAGCACATGAAAGACATAGAAAACTAGATCATGTTTCACACCTTGACTATTGAAAGCGATCCCATCTCTGTCTTCTTTATATAAACTAATAAAAGCTAGATGGTGGGATGTTGCCAGGTGTTTGGGAACGTTCTAAAACTAATATATAAACACAATCGATCTCTACAACCATTCTCATCTCTCTCTAAACTCTAATATCTCTCTCTCTAAACATATATCAAAAGAACCAAAAAAAAAAGATGGAGAGTAATAAGCAGCATAAGCAAGGTGGAGGAACCGCAGTGACCATCGCAAAACCGTCGAGATTTAACCGGATATGTGTCTTCTGTGGAAGCAGCTCTGGCAAGAACCCGGTCTACCACCAAGCTGCGATCCAACTAGGGGACCAACTGGTAACTCTTGACTCATTTCTCAATTCTAGAGCATAATTAGATAACAACCAAGAAAAAACAGTGTTTAAGGGTGGCGCAGTAGTAAGCGCCTGGTCCCCTAACACATATGTCAGGTTTTGGTGCACTTTACATGGTCACAGTCCGGTTAATTAGCAGGGTATCGGTAGGGCCCGTGTATTTACCAGCTAACGGTTCCCATGGTCTATCTAACAAAAAAACAAAACAATATGATCTCATGTATACGTACATAGTCATGTTTTTGTGAAAACACGTTGCGTTCACAGACTCTTATTTTCTATGCATTAGTTATATGGAGTCCTTTTGAACCATGCAAACCGATGATGGGTTCATTTGACTGTCACTAAAGTTACTTTAACTAGATAGATCGAATAAATTATTAATTTTTAATACTATCATTTTCATTATTATTATTATTATTAGTATTATTATTATTTTTACTTGTTACAATTATTGTATTTAAGTTTAATTTTGAAAAAGATAAGCATTGTACTTATAGCAATTAAATATAGGTTATGCACCAGGGGCGGATGTATTATGGAACAAGGGGTAGCCTCCGCTACCGCTTGGTCGGAAAATTTTTGACGTTTTTAGTGTAAATTTTGGAAAAATTTGACGTTTTTTTCGATTTCGTTACCGCTTATTTATAAAACGTTACCGCTTGGTCGGAATCCTAGATCCGCCGCTGTTATGCACGATGCAAAATTCTTTTCTTTGTGTTTGTGAAGTGATATGTGATGTTTACAAAATGTTAAGCAAACTTGGTGTTGCAAAATATATATATTTTTTTTATCATTTTATGTGATTTTTGAAGGATTAAAGCATTTATTATTTTACGGATGATCTTTCATTTAACATTTTCACGTTGTGAACTTAAGTTCTCATACAAGTTATATAAAAGTTATGTGTGTTTTAAATTGTTTGTTAAATTATATATGAGATCCAAAATATTTATAGATCGAATTGACAAGATATTAAGTGCAATTAGTCCAGTGTAATGCTGGCACGTAACTAAACCTTGGTTCACATCTTTCTCTTTGTTAATACTTATTAAAAAATAATATTAACTTTAATAATATTAATATTAGTATTATAATAATAAACTGTAATAGGTTATTACAAAATGTAAAACCGTTAGTAACGTGAAGAGACATGTTTACGTGTTTGATTATTATTGATATATTAAATTAATTAAAAAATTAAATAAAAGGTTATAAAATAATTGCAAAATTGCAGGTAGAAAGGAAGATTGATTTGGTCTATGGAGGAGGAAGCATTGGTTTGATGGGACTTGTTTCCAAAGCAGTTTTTGATGGTGGCTGCCATGTCATAGGGTACTTTCTCTATCTCCATATTTTCAATTTAATAAAAGAGTTAATTACTGTTTTCGTATATTTGATTTGTCAAAAATCACTATTTCAGTTCATTAGTTTAAAATTTGCGATTTCAGTCTATGTGGTTTCACTTTTGTAACCATTTCAGTCCACCTCGTAACCATTTCAGTCCCTGTACTTAACAAAATAATGGATCGAAATGGTTACGAAAATGAAACCACTGGGACTGAAATGGTTACGAAAGTGAAACCACAGGGACTGAAATCGCAATTTTTAAACTAATGGACTGAAGTAGTGATTTTTGACAAACCACGGGGACGAAAACAGTAATTAACTCTTAATAAAATTATTTTTTCATTAGAACAATAAACTGTAATTAAAGGATATTAGGAACGTATAAGCATGTGTATCTATTTAGTAGAATTTTTCTCCAACTATACGTGATTGGCATGATATACAAGTGTTTATGTAGTTCTCGTGTTTTTATACGTGATTTAGAGTTAATATGATTGTTTCATGTTATTTGACAGGGTGATACCTAAAGTGCTAATGCCAAAAGAGGTAAATCTCAGTCATGAAAAATCCAAAATTCCTTTTTGATTTGTATCTTGTATAAGAACTAAACTGAAGTTGGAATTTTTTAGATTATTGGGGATACTTTTGGTGAAGTAAAACCAGTATTGAACATGCATCAGAGAAAAGCTGAGATGGCACGCCAAGCAGATGCGTTTATTGCTTTGCCAGGTTATATTTTTAGCCTTGCTTTCTTTTGAAAATGTACATATCTTAACTATTATTTGATTATAAAATAGAACAAGTATAAAGAACATATTCCAATCTACATGCTTAACTATTCTTATGTAATTTATCCTGATGAATAAGTTATTCGGATTTATTAAAAAAAATCTACATGCTTGTGGTTGTGGTAGACTCAATGTATATGATAATAATGAGCAAGTGTGGACTTTATTTTTATTTATTTCTTTGCGACTAACTTTTCGAAAATCGATATAGGTGGTTATGGTACACTCGAGGAACTTCTTGAAGTCATTACGTGGGCACAACTTGGAATCCACAAAAAACCAGTATAAGTTTCTTTTGAAAGTTTTGTGATACAAAAAAACGTTTTTACTGGATAAAAACATGCGTATTTACAAGTTTGATCAATTGCAGGTAGGATTGTTGAATGTAAACGGGTACTACAACTCACTGCTATCTTTCATAGACAAGGCCGTTGACGAAGGCTTTGTCACCCCTGATGCTCGTAGGATAATTGTCTCTGCCCCAACCGCTTATGAACTCTTGTCCAAGCTTGAGGTAATATCATTTCATAAAAGTGTCTGAGGTGTGTTTTGATTAAGTTTTGTTTTAAAAATATATATAAAATTTAATAATTATCAGGTATACGAGCCGGGGAATGTGACGGAAATCAAGTCGAGTTGGGAAACGGAGCAACAACTGGAATATTCCGCAAAGTCAGAGATTGCACGTTGACTTAATCTAAGCCCTAACAGCCCCAGTCAAAAACCGTTAACAACGAGTTCAAATATGTTATGTTATTCTTTATGTTACATATTAGTCATACGTGTATCGTAGCGTTGTATAGTATAAGATAATAATATGTAATATTATATATTATGGTATAATTATACATTGGTGTGACAAAAGTAGGACATAGAAGTTAAAAAGAAAAATTAGGTTTCATTTCATTAACACTTGATATTAACTCCCTTGAATAAAAGTGTGGTTTTTGGATTTATTTACTCCAAATGTATATTCATTTGTGCGAATTCAATTGACATATATATATATTCCCCTATACATATACTAGTGGGAAATCCGCGCGTTACGGCGGGGTCGACAATAAGGGGTGGGAAAATAAATCAAGCCATCTAGGACCCGCACGTTATGAAGAACTTGTCAAACGGGAAAAAATAGACGACATAAAAACGTTGAACAACACGCATGCGTTATGTCGTGTTAACTCGCAAAACTTAGAAAGAAACGTTGAACCAAACACACTTTACGCCTACAAATTGGAGTACAACCTCTTATTCCTACAAATGTTAATTTGTATGTGCTTAAAAGTGATTTATGGTTGAAATTAAAAGAAATTAAAGATAAAAGAACCCAAATATGAGTACAACTCACTAAACATATGGGTACAATCTTTCATGTCTACAAATGTTACAAATTGATATTATATAAATGTTAAGCATGGACATCGTATTACTTGTGTATAACTTCGCTTTTTTATGATAATTCACATGTAGAACCAACAATATTGATGTTAAAAATCATTTTATTCGATTAGAAGCATATAAAAAATGAAAACAGGACCTCAAATTTTGCAGTTTACTTCATTTTCCTGTTATTTAATGTTTCCTACAATTGTAAGAAGTAACTTATGGTACACAACCGGTAGACACAATTTGAGCATTGTAGACAACCAATAGCTGCTCCTTCACTTCTTGCATTGCAGGCCTTGCATCGCCTTCTGATGTGTTAAAAATGCAACATATAAATTTCATCAATTGTGGCATAAAACTAACCCTTTTTTAGTACTAATGTTGGAAAAAGAGTGCTTTTGTCTTCCTTTTGTATTTTCAGGATTAAATGAGCTCAAATTAACAAAAGAAGCAAAAAGACATCAAAATCTAACGTAAATATAAGAAAAGGAACAAGACGTGACATGCCCGACCCCACGACAGCATCTTCCCAAGCAAAACAAGACAACAGAAGACTGAACACGCCCCGTGCTCAGCCAGCACGGGGGCGTGCCCAAGTGTCAGCAGAAAAGACAAAGTGGTAGAAGCTTCTATTGCCCACCACGGGGCTGTGCTCAGCGGACACGGGGCCGTGGTCAACTATAAGATTCGCACAATCCAGCAAATCTGCATAGTACAAAGATTCTTCTGCACCACGGGGTCGTGCTCAGCGGACACGGGGGCGTGGTCAACTAAAAAGATAAAACTGCATTAAATGAAGAAAGAGAAGGATGTGGACACGGGGCCGTGCCTGAGCTTCTGTTCAGCCTATAAATAGAAGTGCTTGGCTCAAGCTCAAACCATCCATTGGCACACCACCTCTCTCACACTTCACCCACCACCCACCACCACCATAACACCATCATCCATTGTCCATCGTAGAGTGTGTGAGTCGTCTCGGGATCCAAGATTGATCGTAAGAGTTCTTGACAATCAAGACCATGTTTGCCTAAGTCTCTTACATCACTTGGTGAAGACAAAGTGTCTAGTGTAATACTTTTTATTTCTAATCTTTTCGCATTTTTTACTTGGTTTTGTATTAATGACTTTAATAACTAGTTGCTTATGTTGAAGGTGATCTTTCCTTATCGTTTGTCCGTGGTGTCTTGGCATTATTTTACTGTCTATATAAAATAAAAGATTTTCACCATTCATATCTCCACGGTCTATATAGAGGTATGTTGGCTACCTGGTCGGGGGTTAAGGGAACGGTTTGGTAAAGGTCTTGCCATTGTTCAGCGTTTAGAGGTCCTGCAATGGACCTGGGTCAAATTTAGTAGGACCTCCTTCAATACTTAACGGTATTGGATGGCGGGGGTCCAAACTCTTTGATCCCCTCATAAGTTAACTACTATTAATACTATAACCCGGCTATTTAGGACTGCATCCCTGCTGACTCAGACTACTTAGTCGAGGGTAACGTCGCCTCCAAAAGAGGGGCCTACCATAATTTGCATTAATAACTTAATTAATTATCTTCCAATAATCCACCCTTTTAGGATTGTATCCTTGCTGACTCAAACTACTGGGGTGAGGGTAACGTCACCTTCAAAAGAGGGGCCTACTACAATAACTAAGATAATCTCTTAAAATAGTGCAAAAGTGCGGAAATAATCAATGGTTACACTAGATACGAGTCGGAACCAAGTGATTCATCTTGTCTATATGTTTTTCTTTTTATTTTTATTTTTCAGCATTTTTAGTTAGTTTTTATTTTTCTTAGTTTAAAACATTTTTCTAAACTTTTTGATTTGATTAGACGTTAAGGATAAACCGGTACTAAAAGCTCTTGTGTCCTTGGACGACCTCGGTATCTTACCAACACTATACTACGCTCACGATGGGTGCACTTGCCCATATGTGTGTCTAGTGTTAGTAAATATCGTGTTTTATAAATTTAAAACTTGACTAAAAAGTGGTAAAGGGGCTTAAAATATACACCTTGTTGGTGCATCCGTCTGTCGTCTACGTCTTGTATCGAGTCTTGTTTAGAGATAGATAGAATAGAGCACGGAATCCAAGAATCAGAACATTTAGGAGTGATTCCACTCGAAAGTTAATTTCCTGATTCCACTCGAAAATTAACTTTCTGATTCCACTCCTAATGTAATTTTCTGATTCCACCCGAAATGTTAAATTCTGATTCCACCTGAAGTGTTAAATCCTGATTCCACCCGAAAGTAACATGCTGATTCCACTCCAAATGACACCATGTCATTAGGAGTGAAATCAGAACTACTATATATAGGACATTTGGGGCGAAATCAGGATAGAGTTCTAGGTGTGGTCTTCCGGTGAGCCACGAAGTGCTGCCGAAGTATTGTCTGAATGTGTACTCGCATTATTGATCAATACAACAACAGTTTAAAGTGAATTCTCGCTGAATTGTACTCGGTTTGTCTGTTTCCACCGTTCAAACTGAGATAAACTCTTCTAACCGACTCGTTCGGATCCAAAATCGATCCTACAATTGGTATCAGAGCCAGTGAAGAAGAGTTCTACACAATTCAGCCGATAATTCTGTTTCTACACTATTCTTTTCCGAAAATTAAAAAATTTTACGGTTAGAATCGGTTCAAATTTTCACAGTGTGCTCGGAATTGATAGTTAACAAAGCCTTGAAAGTTTCATAGCTAAAATAGACTTAAAAATGAATCAAATTGATCTCCAAACTGATTCCGCTCATGTAAACAATTTGATTTCGCTCATGTGAACAGTTTGATTCCGCTCATATGAACAATTTGATTCCGCTCATGTGTACATTGTTGATTCCGCTCCTGAGGTCATCGTGATTCAGCTCCAAAAGTGATTCAGTAGGTTTTGTGATACGTGTCTCTATCTGATCAATTGTCATCATTTCCTGTGTATTAAAATCGGTTGCATGTGATATGATTAAGTCTTGAAACTTGGAAATGGTATAATATATGTGCATGTGATCCTTGGCCCAAGAAAGTGGAAATCGAGACATTAGATCATACATTGTTGTCGGCTCATGATTGTCCACTACTGCATATGAATACTTATTAAAAGTGAACCATAAAGTGAATTAAAACAAGTCTATGTCAGACTAGTGAATTGTGCATAAGTTGTCGGATAAGTGGATTAGAGGTCCAATAACAATTGTGTATAATTGAGTGTTGTCAGCCCATCACATGACCCAATCACATTGAAGAAGTTGTTGTCGGTTAATCAATTTGATCATATCAGCGTTTATCCTACAGTTCATGTGAAAGTGTTCAGCCCATGTGATTGGTCCATATCAGCGGCCCAATCAATTTAAGTATAGCTTTTATCTTGTCGGCAAAATACACATTTGTATTATCCTACGAGATCACACGAATTTAACCAAATTGTTCAGTGTGTATTAAGTCTACAGGTCACACGTGTTTTGGAGTTCAAAGTGTTTAAAGGGTCATCAGTTTGTTTGAATAGTGTTTGTTGTGTGAAATTGTTTACCAAAAACATGGATTTTGAAGAAGTGTTGGCATATGTGTATCATGAATCTCAACAGTATATTCCGATAAAGCAAGAAGGAGAAACAGTCTCAGCAAAAGAAGTTGTTGAAAAAATTCCAGTTTTTGATCATTCGTCTGATGAAGATGGTGACAAGTATGAAGAAGAAATCCAAAAACTTGAAAATCTTAAACAACAACTTCCATCTGATCAACGTAGTGGAAAGTTATTTTATGCCAATAAAATTGAAAAATTGAAAGAAAAACAAGATGCAAAAAGAAAGAATCAAAAGGCAGTCATTGTTAAAGAAAAGATCAGAGCTGAGCAGATTGAACAAGTTCCATCGGTCAAGGTTGAGAAAGTAGAATCTGAAAAACCTGTATCTGTGAAACCTGAACCAGTGTTAAAGAAAGAGGTTGCAGAAGACGCACCTATTTTTGATCATTCATCAGAAGAAGAGAGTAAGGATGAAAGTGTTCATGAGGAGAAGAAACAGATTGAAAATATTTCAGCTTTGAAGGTTGAGACGAAAGCTAAAGAGAAACAGATTTCTGGGAAATGCTTGAACTGTGAAAAATCTGAGGCAGACAATGCCAAACTCTTGAAGAATGTAGAGAGTTTGTCATTAGAAAACAAAAATTTTTAAAAATCAGAAAATGTTTTGAAAATTCAAATACACAATTTGGAAAATGAAAAAGTAAAAATTAAGAAAGATTTTCAAAGTCAAATAAAAATTTTAGAAGATGAAAGAGATTTGTTTGGTAAAAACAATCTTGAAAAACAAATTGAAATCAATTCTCATCTTGAAAAGATTATTCGACTTGAAAAGGAAGCAGAGTGTGCTCAAAAGAAAATCAGGGAATGGGAAGAAAAGTTGAAGGTTTTTGTGAATACTTCAGCTATTCCCTGTCCAAAACCTATTAATTCAGTTCCAATAAGTGACGATGTCACAAACTTTGACAAAGTCAAAGTTGAAGATTGCGATGAGAAATCTGATGATGAAAATGAAAAAACGAAGAAAAAGAATTTATTTTTGAAGTTAAAAGAAAAGTTTCAAGAAACTGTTCCGCAATCAACTGAAAAGGGAGAATGCTCTAAGCAAAAACCTTTGAAGAAGAAAGTGGAACAAAAACAAAAAGAGAAAATTTTGAAAAATGTACAAAAAGATAATAAAAGCTCATCAGATCGATCATTCAATCACAATGAAAAATTACAAAAATCGAAAAATGAAAATTCTAAAATTGTTGGCAATAAGTGGTGCAGGTCGGACCACAGTGCTCAAAAGTCAAATCCAGCAAACAAGAGGAGCAAGGATTATCACCAAGCCAAACAGTGTTATGATCTGAATGTTTGGACTGAAAATGGTGATTGGTACGATAACAGAGTGTGTTACCGATGTGGTTATCAAGGACGCATTGCTGTTAACTGCCAAGGTTGGAGTTATGAGACGAGGAGATGTTTTAACTGCAACATCAGAGGTCACATTGCCAGAGATTGCCCAAGGAGATCAAATGAAAGATTGAGGGTTAATTCTCAGAAGATGGCAAAGAAATCAGTCAATGTCAAGCCCAAAGAACAGAAGGTTCAAGAACCTAAAGTTCAAGAAACGAAAGTGAAGCTTTCTCAGGGGCAGAAAGACAGACAGAGGAAGAAGAAAAAGAAGGCTAGAGAGTATCTAGAAAAGATCTTGTCCTCGGATACAACTGGTAAAACAGATAAAAGTTCTGATAAATTGTCTTGCTCGCCAAAGAATGACAAATCAAGCAAAACACATTCATCAGATACAAATCTGAGGACGAAAGAGGAAAAGAAGAAGAAGAAAGTTGGTGGCAATGAATATGTTTCTTCGGAAACAAAGGAGCCACATGTCGGCGATGAATCTGGCTCATCAAAGTCAGACAAGCCACATTCAGGCGATGAATCTGGTGTGGTAAAGCCAGAAGAGCCATGTGTTGAGGTAAAAAATGAGAATTCTAGTTTAACAATGGATGATGCAAATTTTCCACCATTGTTGAACAAGAATTCAAAATCACCCAAGGACAGTCAGGCTTGGGTGAATCTGTTTAAATGAAAAACCTGACTTGCCGGAGTTCCCAGGTTGGTAAGCGTGGAACATGAATCGGCACATTTCTTGAGAAATTCACATTTGTGATATTTCGATTTAAAAGTGGTAAATCAGGGACATTAAGTTGTACTTGATTTTCTACAAGTGATGTTTGTGGATTGATCTTAAAAATGTTAGTTTTTACAAGTGGTTAAAGAAAACAAGGTAATGAATGATCCCCATGTTTGAGAAATGACTCACAAAACTAATTTTTCCGGAAAAACCATTTTGATTAAAACAAACTTAAGTGTTTTGAAATCATAATGGGAAAATAGTTTGTTGTGAGGGGGAGTTCTGATTGTTTACGCCAGGTGGATGGAGAATTGAAGTGATTCTCATCATGTTGTCAAGTTTGTACAGTTTGTTTCAAATTTTCCTAGAAAATCAAAATTGAAACATATTTTGATTTTAGGGGGAGTAATAATTTTAAAATTTAAAGATGAGTTTTGTTGTCAAAAAGAGGAAATGATAGTAGATCAGTTGGACTGTCACAGCAAGACTAGTAGATTTGCAATAACGATACAAACCTAAATGAAAAAGCCTAGTTCTAGTGGGAAACATGGTCAAAAGCATAGTACTTAGTTTTGTCCTTTTTTATTGTGTGCCTACTCAGTAATCGCTGATTGTCGAAAGACATAAAACTGGTTAAGTTTGTGAACTTTCACAACTTTGCTGAAAAGTCGCTGTGATTGTGCTTTTTATTTTGCAAAGATTTAAACTTGTTTGATTTCTTTATTTTGTTTAAGCATCGGACATCCTCTGCGTATACGTGAGTATCGACCTGGATGTTGTTGCCTAAACGTTCTGCTTTATTTTCTTTGGTGTTTCGTTTAAGCTTTGGACCTCCTCTGCGTATACGGAAGTATCGACCTGGTGGTTAAAGCCTAAACAACTTCAACTTGTTTTATTTTTCTTATTTTGTTTAAACATTGGACTTTCTCTGCGTATACGGAAGTATCGACCTGATTGTTAATGTTTAAACATTTTGCTTTATTTTTGCACAAATCACAGTTGATCAAAGTTTAAAAGCATTACTTGAGTCAGTGTATTGCATGATGAGGGGATATGCTGAGATCGTGGGATCCATAAGAACTTAGTGCAAAATTAATATACCTTAACGTATCGGTAAGCATGTCGAAAGTTTTTAGATTGAGTTTAAGTGGATAACAATATCGTCAATCAACGTGAATCGTTTAGAACTAAAAATGTTTAAAGCTTAACGGTGCTAGTGATTGGTCACATAAACTGATATGATCCTCTTACACAAGCTCACAAAAATATTGTCTGTAAATATTTCTTCTCTGCATTTCATTACATTGAAAAAATCCAAAAAAAAATTTCAGTGTGTTTTAGCATAAATTTTGAAAAAGTCAAAAAGATTTTTGACAACTGATGTTGGAGAGCTAATTTTCAAAATCCCGAGTGCTAGACATGATGAACAGATGGTTTGGGAGAGTGTGTTGTTTTGAAAATGAATATTATACTTCTGCAAGTGTTTCATCAGAGACTATAAATGTTGAATCATTTTAAAATTTGCTCTATAAATAGTCATCAGAAAATTTATTTTTTGGTAGAGAATGTGCAGGTTATTTGAATGATAGAGAGTCAGGTTTCGATACCTGAGGATTGTGTGATTTCAAAATGCCAGACTGCGATCCCAGCATATCGAAAGGGGGAGTCTGAAGATACTTAAAGGAAGGAGTATGTTGGTGATGAAAAGAGAAAAGAAGATAGAGATTGAGGATACTTATAGCGTCAGATATTTCAAAGAGAAGCTCAAAGACTGATAAAGACTGAAGATGTAAAGACTCGACACTGAAGACTCCGTCAACATCCGAGGGGGAGTTTGTTGGTGCATCCGTCTGTCGTCTACGTCTTGTATCGAGTCTTGTTTAGAGATAGATAGAATAGAGCACAGAATCCAAGAATTAGAACATTTAGGAGTGATTCCACTCGAAAGTTAATTTCCTGATTCCACTCGAAAATTAACTTTCTGATTCCACTCCTAATGTAATTTTCTGATTCCACCCGAAATGTTAAATTCTGATTCCACCCGAAGTGTTAAATCCTGATTCCACCAGAAAGTAACATGCTGATTCCACTCCAAATGACACCATGTCATTAGGAGTGAAATCAGAACTACTATATATAGGACATTTGGGGCGAAATCAGGATAGAGTTCTAGGTGTTGTCTTCCGGTGAGCCACGAAGTGCTGCCGAAGTGTTGTCTGAACGTGTACTCGCATTATTGATCAATACAACAACAGTTTAAAGTGAATTCTCACTGAATTGTACTCGGTTTGTCTGTTTCCGCCGTTCAAACTGAGATAAACTCTTCTAACCGACTCGTTCGGATCCAAAATCGATCCTACACACCTAATATATATAACACTAGAATACGCATCAAGTTTTTGGCGCCGTTGCCGGGGACACAAGGATTTTAAGAAAGTTAGGAATCAACGGCCTAATCGTTTTTCTTGTTTTTCATTTTTTTTTTAGGATTTTTTTTAGTTTTTCAGCTTCTGCAGAACTCAGCACGGGTCGTGCCCGCTGAACACGCCCCGTGCCCAATCATTGGAACTGGCAATCTTGTTTTAAGTCAGACAGTAAGCTGAACACGGGGCCGTGCCCACTAAACACGCCCCCGTGCCCAAGTTTCAGTTACTGAAAACAGAACCGTAAGATCCCGACGGTTGGTAATTTCTGACACAAACATGAGTGATACTGATACTTTTTACTTTCGGCACTCTTATGGTACTATGTGGTGTCAATTTTGTGGTGGTAACCATAAAGAATTAGAATGCTTTTTTCTAAATTATAAACCCCACTATATAGACTCATCATTTCCTAGTATCCTTAAGAGGGGCGAAAGTAAAAATAATCCCTATCTCTCCCTCGAATGCGCCCAACCGGATATTCTAGGAGAAATGCTTCTCGATGAATTATTTCAACTAGAAGATCTAATTATTAATTGGTTAAAAGAACTTAGGAAAGATTTCAATAATCTTTTCCAAGACGATAACCAAGAAGAGAGGTTGGAAACGCATTCAAACAACTTCATTGTTTCCAATGATACTTCTAACTCTAGTGAGGACTTGAGCGATAGTCGTCCCTGTGTCGATTGTGCCGTGAAGGACTCCCCATCGACTTCGTTCGATGCATACATAGACCTGAGCAATTCGACATACACCTTCTTTAACGAGAGCCCGGAAAAGGGTTGGACTTGTCCACCTACATATAGCATAGGAATCACCCTCACCGACAACCTCTTGCGTTCTCGTCTCAATCTAGAACAATTAAGGTATCTTAGGCACTTTGGGGTTGTTCCATCCAGTAAGGAACCACCCGATCCGGAAAAGTTCCTTAAAAATAGACGCACTTCATAAAACAGCCTTCCGACACAGGGCCGTGCCCAGGTCAACACGTCTCCATGTCCACCAAAAGATTCCCTTCTGACTTTTGTCAGAATACGGACAAAACGTGTCAGGATCTTGCCTGCACACGGGGCCGTGTCCAGCACGCTGTCGTTTTCTATAAATGCAGCCAAGAACCCTGCACATTTGGACCATCCAGGGACAGAGATTTGAAAGGATTTTCTGACTTACCATCCTAGGTATGTTCTAAAAGAAGGTTCTTACAAGCATCTTGTCCTTTCCTCTTTTATCTATTGCCTTCTTCTTCATCTTTCTTGCACTAAGAACTCCATTAAAGCTTGATTTCAAGCTTTGTTGTGATGTTTATTGAATTTTTGTTCAAGGAATCTTGTTAAAAATAAGTTACACAACATTGTTTTAAGTTATTTCTGTTCAAAAAAGCTTCATAAGTTAAGAAAATAATTTGAAACCCCAAGATTCCTTGTTCTAAAAATCTGCAGAAAGTTGAACACGGGGCCGTGCTCATTGAGCGCGGGGCCGTGCCCGTGATACTGTTTCATTAAAACGAACTATTTTTGGTTTGTTTTCGTAGAATGTCTATCCAAGACAGTGGAACCTCTTCTGCGCACTCAAGGAACAGTCGACGGGAAAGGAGGCCGTCGATTGAAGCAACTCTCGTAAGATACGTAATGGCGCTACGTGAAGCCCTTGACGAGATGACTTCAGTGGAGGAGGTCCTCATTGACCGTATTAACTATCTCTCGGTGGGGTTGGAAAACAGGTTCCAAGAAATAAACCTCTTGCACCAGAGGTTAAACATTCTTGTGACACCTCCCATGGAACCAATCCTCCCTCAAGAGGATTGGAACCTAGCACTTAGAATCCAAAATCCTACCGGTTGGGACGACATTCCGGCGGAACCTCCTCTTGAAGAACTCCAAGAAATCCCGGTGGAAGTTACACCTCCTCAACCCAATGCTCATGAGCCCGCTTTTCTTCTCCCTAGGGAGATCGAAGAGTGGCTCGCTGATGTATGAGGAGCCCATACCCGGAGGAAGAAGTTGTCAAGCCACTTTTAACCGAGAGATCTATCTTTTCGGAAATTTTGCTAGTAGAATAAATAGTAGGCTAGAAACTTCTTGGGTTGGATTTCTTGTGTTTCTTTGACCTAACTAGCTAATATTTTAATTTTTAGGATTATTATGTAATTCTCTCTATAATTAATGAATGATGGTTTTAGTTAATTTGGTGTTTGGATGGTGTTTGGATGGAATAAAACACCCTTGAGATGGCAAAGGATGCAAGGGAAACTTGAACCAGCACCCCAAGCAGGAAAACAGAACCGTCCGACAAATTTCTTCGTTTACAGTAAGTTCGGCACGGGCCGTGTCCACCCAACACGGCCCCGTGCTGCACAGTCTGCAGAAAAAGACCCAGTTCAGGTAACTGGACACAGGCCGTGTTCACCCAACACGCCCCCATGTCCAGGCTTCTGTTTCTCTTGTTTTAATTTTGTTACTGGCACTTGAACACGGGGTCGTGCCCGGATAACACGGGGTCGTGTTCAGCGCCCAGTAACACAAAATTTTTGCTTTTTCACACCTTTTACACATTCAATCAACCTAAAAACTTATTTTTGGGACACATTGAGGACAATGTGTAATTTAAGTGTGGGGGGATGCTAAAACCTTGAATCTTGCAAGTCCTAAATACAAGCCTTACACAAAACTCTATTGGAATCGCTAATCACCCCAATTTTTTTCAAAAATTTTCAATTTTTTTTACTTGTCTAGGTTTAATTCGGGAATTTCAAGTTCTAAAAAGGTTATATTTTTACAAATTTACAACCGATAGCGTCGTGATAAAAAGAACCAACATAAGAAAATTATGAAAAGGCATGACAAGCTTAGTTAAAATTTGATTATATATACTTGATCACATAAAAATCCATTCCCACAAAAGTGAGTTTTGAGCCTTTATTGAGCATACAATTACATATCATTAGACTAAATGCTCATTTTTCGTTTCTTGTGTGAATAGCCGCTTGGTTCTTACGACTCTAGAACTTGCCATGACGATACATTCCCGGTCCTTACCAACTTAAACCCGAGTAAGTAAATGAGGGAGGCATTAGGACTAACCCCTTTTTATTTCTACACCATTATTTTTCTTTTTTTTTACCACCTACCCAAAATCCCCTTAGTTAGCCCCTTTGAGCCTAAACCTTTTCATTTCATAACCCAAACCAAACACCCTTTTTACCCACCAAAACCTTTTTCATTTTTACCCCTTTGTTTTAGTAACAAGTTCGATTTTTCGTATGACTTCAAAAAAAAAAAAAAATTTGTTGATGATGAAGCAAAAGAAAATAAACAAACAAGTTCATCAAAAATAACTTTGTTTGAATAATAGCTTCATCAAAATAAAAGTTACAAAAATAGAAAGTTTTACGAAAACCGACACTTGTTACGCTTTTCGCCTTTTTTCTACTAACCACTAACCACCAACCAAACCACCTACCTTTAACCCAAGCCTAACCCTTCACCCACAAAGTCCTCTTGATATTTACAAAGGTATATAAGTTAAAAAGGAGGAGGATTGATTGCTTGGCAAGCCTATGGTAGGAGTAAGTTCCATGCCGCTCTCGAGTGATCCACAAAAATACATTTTCGGCCGAGTGTTGAGTGATCCCCGTGAGGTATGTGAACTTGTATATAAATAGAATTTTAAAGAGGCATGTTATGCCCTAATAAGTAATTTATCTTATGAAAAGTTTTAAATAAATCATGACGAATATGATTGTAAATAAATAAAAATAAAATTAAATAAAGAATCTTGGAAATCCCGACACTCTACGACAAGCCCAAAAAACCTTCTTCTCTACCCATTCCATTTGGGAGTGTAATAGCCACTTATTAAAGAGTTTTGCTTGAGGACAAGCAAAGATTCAAGTGTGGGGGTATTTGATGTGTTAAAAATGCAACATATAAATTTCATCAATTGTGGCATAAAACTAACCCTTTTTTAGTACTAATGTTGGAAAAAAAGTGCTTTTGTCTTCCTTTTGTATTTTCAGGATTAAATGAGCTCAAATTAACAAAAGAAGCAAAAAGACATCAAAATCTAACATAAATACAAGAAAAGGAACAAGACGTGACATGCCCGACCCCACGACAGCATCTTCCCAAGCAAAACAAGACAACAGAAGACTGAACACGCCCCGTGCTCAGCCAGCACGGGGGCGTGCCCAAGTGTCAGCATAAAAGACAAAGTGGTAGAAGCTTCTATTGCACACCACGGGGCCGTGCTCAGCGGACACGGGGCCGTGGTCAACTATAAGATTCGCACAATCCAGCAAATCTGCATAGTACAAAGATTCTTATGCACCACGGGGTCGTGCTCAGCGGACACGGGGGCGTGGTCAACTAAAAAGACAAAACTGCATTAAATGAAGAAAGAGAAGGATGTGGACACGGGGCCGTGCCCACTGGACACGGGGCCGTGCCCGAGCTGCTGTTCAGCCTATAAATAGAAGTGCTTGGCTCAAGCTCAAACCATACCTTGGCACACCACCTCTCTCACACTTCACCCACCACCCATCACCACCATAACACCATCATCCACCACCATCATCCATTGTCCATCGTAGAGTGTGTGAGTTATCTCGGGATCCAAGATTTGATCGTAAGAGTTCTTGACAATCAAGGCCATGTTTGCCTAAGTCTCTTACATCACTTGGTGAAGACAAAGTGTCTAGTGTAATACTTTTTATTTCTAATCTTTTCGCACTTTTTACTTGGTTTTGTATTAATGACTTTAATAACTAGTTGCTTATGTTGAAGGTGATCTTTCCTTATCGTTTGTCCGTGGTGTCTTGGCATTATTTTACTGTCTATATAAAATAAAATATTTTCACCATTCATATCTCCACGGTCTATATGGAGGTATGTTGGCTACCTGGTCGGGGGTTAAGGGAACGGTTTGGTAAAGGTCTTGCCATTGTTCAGCGTTTAGAGGTCCTGCAATGGACCTGGGTCAAATTTAGTAGGACCTCCTTCAATACTTAACGGTATTGGATGGCGGGGGTCCAAACTCTTTGATCCCCTCATAAGTTAACTACTATTAATACTATAACCCGGCTATTTAGGACTGCATCCCTGCTGACTCAGACTACTTAGTCGAGGGTAACGTCGCCTCCAAAAGAGGGGCCTACCATAATTTGCATTAATAACTTAATTAATTATCTTCCAATAATCCACCCTTTTAGAATTGTATCCTTGCTGACTCAAACTACTGGGGTGAGGGTAACGTCACCTTCAAAAGAGGGGCCTACTACAATAACTAAGATAATCTCTTAAAATAGTGCAAAAGTGTGGAAATAATCCAAGGTTACACTAGATACGAGTCGGAACCAAGTGATTCATCTTGTCTATCTATTTTTCTTTTTATTTTTATTTTTCAGCATTTTTAGTTAGTTTTTATTTTTCTTAGTTTAAAACATTTTTCTAAACTTTTTGATTTGATTAGACGTTGAGGATAAACCGGTACTAAAAGCTCTTGTGTCCTTGGACGACCTCGGTATCTTACCAACACTATACTACGCTCACGATGGGTGCACTTGCCCATATGTGTGTCTAGTGTTAGTAAATATCGTGTTTTATAAATTTAAAACTTGACTAAAAAGTGTTAAAGGGGCTTAAAATATACACCTAATATATATAACACTAGAATACGCATCACCTTCACACGCTAGACACAATTTGACAAGCTAAGCAACTCGATTAAGTTCGTCAAGACTACCATCTTGCTTCACTTGATCATCTAGTATTTCTAACAGATCCTTGGTTAATGACAAAACAAAATGATCTACAAGGGATCGGTTTCTTTTAATCGCCTCAAGAGAGTGTACTTTTTCGCCCGTGAGCAGCTCAAGGATCTTTAACCGTATGGTCATCATTCAAAAGTATGTTTGAAGATTTAATATCTCTATGTATGATCTTGTTAGTAGAATGCATATAAGCTAGAGCTCCTGCGGCTTCAACTGCTATATTCAACCTCAATCTCCATGTTAACAAAGATCCACATGATTTCTCGTGTAAGTGGTGGTGCAGCGTCTCATTCACTATATATTCATAAGCTAGTAATGGAACATCTGTTTCGAGACAGCATCCTACGAGCTTGACTATATTAGGATGGTTGATTTGTGACAAGAGTACCACCTCGTTGACAAACTGTTTAATTTGATTTGGATCAATCACCTTTGACTTCTTGATTGCCACCACCGTGTTATCTACCAAGATCCCTTTGTAAACCGTCCCAAAACCTCCTTGACCAACAATGTTGTCCAACTGAAGTTGTTGGTTGCATTCTTGAGCTCCTCTTCGGTGAAGATTTTGACAATTTGTGTCGATCCTTCATATTCAGAAAGTAATTTTTCAAAAATTTTACCTCCATTTCTCTTGAAATTTTGTTGCTTTCGTTTAGCAATACGCCGTTGTATCAAGAAACAATAGGATAGAAACATCATGACGGATGTTACAACTTATAGTCACACCCATGCTGATGCCTACATATGATAATATTTCAAGGATCTGTTAACAAAAAAAGGAACCTTTCAAGAATAAGTTATACACGTGCGATACAAGCGAAAAACTTACCCATGTAGAGCCCAAGTTTATTTACATTTGTCGTGTTTCTTGTGCAACGGGTTCCATCCTTTCGACCATCCCCAATGTAACCCTTGGGGTAATGGCAAGTATGACTTCCAGGGATGTTACATATATGCGTGCACTGGTTTAGACGGGCATCTTCACACTCATCAACATCTGTCGATAGAAAAAAGTACGAAAAGAAACAGTTACAAAACCAAACCAAACTTGGAACTTGTGAATGGAATAAATACCTTGGCAGCCATTGTCGAGGTACGGATTTCCATTGTAACCAACGGAGCAAGTGCAACTATAGCCCACACCATTGTTAGCATCAACACACTTGCTATTCTCTTTACACAAATAACTACTTGTGTTCTTTTGAGCTTCTTGACAGCTTTCATTACCAACAGTCCAATCTAGCAGCATCCCATGAGACTCAAGATCTTGCTTCCAGGCATCGTCAGGCATCCGGCTTGATAATCTTGGCCAATCTTTATGTTCCCCCGAGTGTCACAACCAAGAGTTGTGATCCTGTTTCGAACATGGCCCAATGATTGGGTTGCAGCTTCCAGGCATCGCCAGGCATCCGGCTTGATAATCTTGGCCAATCTTTATGTTCCCCCGAGTGTCACAACCAAGAGTTGTGATCCTGTTTCAACTAAATGAAAAAGTTGAATGTTGGTTGGACTCTTAACACCCTAAGCAAATCCTACAGCATCCATTGCTAGGCTCATAAAAAAACTGCTCGACCTCAAATACCAGCAACGCTTTTTGCGCGCAGTGGTTGTAAATGAGAAGAGAACTCCACAGTATCACACTCAGGCAATGAATACCAAATTTGTGGCCTCCTTGTGAGCAAAGCGGGCAATATTGGTTAGTATCAAGGTTAGAGTCAGATGTTACGATAATAATGTTTAATAAAAGAAAATAGTTAGTATAAATCTTACCAGCTCCAATGGCATAGACGTTCTTTAACCCACCCATCACTTCATGAGAGATAAGATCATCGTTATCCCATACAGTAAAGTGCGGTTGCCTTAGAAACTTGGCTAGTGGTTTCCTCCATTTCTCTGGTCCACATATCTGCGCATTTGCATACTCCTTATTATATATTTCTGATGCGATATTTGGTCCACCAAGATATAGAATATTTTCCATTGGAATTCCAGCTGTAAGAAGACCAGAAATAAACTCAATCTTTCTTTTCAGTCAAAACAAGAACAAGAAGAATAACGAAATAGTCGGCCCGCTTAGTATTCCTTGATGAAGCAAAATAGTTCAGAAAAGATTACAAAAGTAATAGAGATGCTTATCCCTATTTATAGCTAATAATTAACTTAACCCCACAAGCTAATTTAAATTAAAAATAAAAAAACAAAAACTTGAGAAGCATATTCGCATTTTTCTCCTTAAGAAACTTCCCCACACCAGTCACGGTGCCACCCGTCCCTATCCCAGAAACGAAAGCATCAACTTTCCCTTCGGATCCGTTCCATATCTCTGGTCCAGTATTTTCAATTATTTATATATTTATTTATTTTTGTTTGACAGGTTGAGGAATATATGCAGCATGAATAATCAAAATAATCGAAAGCCAAAGCAGCGGATTAGCTTTCCATGTTATGGTTTTGAACCATCTATCGAGTCTTGAGCACTCTTCACAAGCACATCATAATTTATAAAACCCAGCTGAGACAACTTTTGATCAACAAAACAAAACCACTGAGTTGGTTAACAGGTCAAACTGAGTAACCTTAGATACGAAGTAAAACGGGTCAAGTTAGTTTAACCCGATATATGTTTTCCTGATATTATGAACCTTTTAAAAAATAACTAAATTGTCAAATACGATTACATATGTTATATTTATTACTAATAATCTAACTTCTTTTAGTAAAATGATTTTATAAGGCTTGATGCATTTTGGACGCGGTATAAAAAATTGTTACCTTAAACGAGAAATCACTGAATGAGTAATTCACATTGAGATTCGAAGCACCGAATTCTGCCAGGTTACCACATTCATCACCCTGCTTAAACCAAAGGATTAGAAATGAAAACTGCTAACACTAATCCTGTTTTCAAAGTTCACCCTAGTATAAATCAATGACAAAAAAAAATGTTAGGAGACTTTTGACCTGTTTTACCTAGTTTGACCCGTTTGGCTCGTTGCATTTGTAGCTAATTTTCTACATCAGACTCAATTGACCCGCTATTTTATTTATTGGCGTGTTTGCATACATAAGGGATGAATGTACCTCTTCATCTAGCATATTGACATATTAAATACCGCCAAATGTGCTGCCTGTGTCGGACATGTCATCAAAGTCACTACCTCCGTCAACTTGTTCATCTTCTGGATTCCAGATGTACCGAGTACCGACTCATAAAATAACTCATGTCAAGTTCTTTAGCAGATGGTATGAATGTGGCCTACATAAAAGAAAAGCCTCTTATTATAATAGTTGCAAAATATAAACAAATTTATTATTTCAAATCAAATAAGGCAAATTTCAAACCATGCTCAATAAAAGACCTTTCTCCAATAGATGAACAACCATGTCCGTAAAATTTCAAATCAAATAAGGCAAATTTTACGCACAAATTAAAATCAAACGGTGATTTGAATGAATAATAATAATATTACCTCTATCAAATCAATGCACAAGAGGTTTGAATGACACACCAGATTCAGCTTCTACAAAATGGTAATATAAATCTCCATTCGGCTTCATCGACAAGGATATAAACGGTGAATTGCTTGTAGAAATAAATCTCCCTCTCACCCATTTAGAGATCACATTTTCTAGAACCATTATCTACAAAAACGAAAAATGAAAGGTAAACTTAAAACCCTAAGTACAATATCCGTGATCTGGAGTGATAATTATCTGCAATAACATCTATTAGTAAACCCCCAAAACGTTACATGAGTGCACATCGCCATCGTCGTTGTAACACCCTTGTTATTATTTTAAGGTTTTCGTATAGTTTACGGAAATGAACATGTAATTATAATTACATGTACTTTGAATAATACGGTTAATTTAAAACTTTTACAAATGAAGGTTTATATACATCGTAATGAATTTGAGTTCGTCGTTTAAAATTTACGACGAAATATCATGCGGAAGCTTTTAACTTTATCGTGTTCGGTTCCTCATCGAGCTTGATCTTCATCCGGGCACTCTTGTCGATCACCTATGATCAAAACCAACTTAAAAGTTAGTTTTGATAGTTAAATAATAAGTTTAAACAAGTTACATGGGTCAAACAAATAAAATTTAACAATTTTCCGGAATTAGGGGGCGTCGCGCTACGCCTAGGCCCCTTTTTCACAGATTGTTGCTTAAACAGTTGCTGCATATTCCCAGCATGACCCGGTTTCACGGAAACGAGCATAACTCTCTCGTTTTTAATCCGTTTTACCCGATTCTTTTTCCTACGCGTCCGTAATTCAATTCTCCATCTTATGGAGTTAAAATACAACATCCGGATTAACAAAATTTCAGACTTTTAAGTCTTCGGCTTATTACCCTTTTTACCAAATTTTGACCCGTTCATGATTTTATCACACAAACATGTTTATTTGATCTTTAAACTCATGAAATTCATAATTTCAATATCTCCTATCATATTAATCTCAAATCATGGGTTTCTTATATAATAAAAACCCGTTTATGATTAAATGCTTATTTTGACCCATTAAGGGTATTTAAGCACTTTTAAGCTTAAAATCGCTTTCATTCCTTTCTAGCATTGTAATCCTACATTTCTTATCAAGTAATCTTCCACCAAAACTATACGTGTGGTGGAATTAATGAGGATATCTATATGTTTCGAGTTTTACCCCTCGGAGTATCATTTTACGGCAAAGACCCCTATAGAGTCATTTGACCCAAGATTTACCCCTTTCACTTTTTATACTTATTCAAAGTACTTGCTTGATCATAATTCTCATTTCCAAACAACCCTTAAGGGTCGTTTGCTCAATTTCACTTATAAGGGCATTTTGGTCACTTTTACCCCTCCTATTACGACAAAGGACTTTTAAAGCCTTGTTCGACCAAAATCCCACTTTTAAAACTATAATCTTGTTTAGAAACTATTATATTTCTAGAATACCATAATCATAACTCAACTTATTCGGTTTACCGCAAAGATAACCGAATATCTATATTTTATCCTTGTCTAACTCTTAAAGGACCTCAAGTTCTACATGATGAGTTGAATCATTATACAAACCTGGCTCGGATCAATATATTGACCCGTTTCGATACCTTGCCTTAGTAGCCGCTAAGCAATAGCGATGTACATATCCATCTGATATTTATTCCTCTAATCATATAGCTCAACAAACCATTAGTCGATATTGTCAAAGGGTGATAATTTCACCTTTTGACCCGTTCGGTCTAAAGGACCATGAAACTCTATGAGATGGTATTTAATACCATCTTATCCATATGACTAACTCCGGTTTACACCGTATAGTCGTTCTACTTGTAAATCATCTATTGATTTCTTTGACCCATTATAACCCATGCTATAACGTGTCTTTCCCCAATTTAACGGTTATTGTCAACAAGTGACCAAAGTACCATTTTACCCTTATTATTCGCAATTGTTTACCTTATAAGGTAACCATTTAAAAACTCATTATCGTTTAGTCATTTCATGACTAATTAACCGCATTAGCTCATTTTTATCTATTAAACATGATTTATGACCATTGTCTTTTGTTCCGGACCGCACTTGCCGTGTCTTAACATCATAAATTAAAACAAGACTTACTATTCACGACCTATCAAACCAATAGGAATTAAATAATTAGAGTGTAAGCTTTACTTACCTTGTATCCGGATTATGCTCTTTTCCGCGTATACGATCCGTTTGACCAGCTTCTTTCCCCAAGCCTCCATCTAGCTTGTCAAGAGTCAAACTAGCATCATAATTCGTAAGATGGTTAGATTAGTCATCATTATTATGACTATTTCATCTTACGGATCTTATGTCGAAACTTCTATTCGACTTCATCATAGGTTTGTTTGACTTTCTAAAGTCAACTACCTTTAATCATATAATATGCACGATTAAGGCAAATCAACATTATGATTAGAACCCGTTTTATCCTATATCTCATGTAATTAGTCAAGCTTGTCAATTACGCGTTTCGCTTGAATTTCAACACTTTACTTCTCATTTAGGCATTTTAACAAACACCTAGTGGGCATAATTCTACACATTTGCTAACTAGTTCATAACTAGTCATTTTTACCAAGATTAACATCAAAATTCAACCACTATCACTTATGATCAAATACTCAACTTGCAAATTGTTTAAGTATTTCCTGATTACTTAACATGCATGATGATTCTAATCATAATCATATCATCAAATCCATCTTATGACTAATACCCACTTAGCCTAGTGTGGGAATTCATTCGATTATTCAATTCATATCATGTTATGCATGATTTTCACTTAGGGTTTTGTTACTAAACATGTATACATCACTAATTCAGTCCTAATTTCTACGATTCATACCAAAATCGCATATAGTGATGTTCATCCAATTTTTACAACTTCATGTAACAACAACATTTTACATACCTCTTGATCCCCTCGACTTGGTGATCATTTGTATGTATTCGTGCCTTTGATTCGAGCCCGGTTTGTCCTTCAATTTGATTGATTTTGTGTATGCTAGGGTTCAATGTAGAGAACACCTTTTTCTCCTGTGGAAATCTCGACCAGAACACACACTATAGTGTGTGTTGTGGTGTTTTATTTTTAATAAATTAAAAATCATTTAAGTTCTTTGTCAACTTTGGTCCCTCGACTTATTCAAGTTTTATAAAGGGTGTTTTAACCAAGTTTTCTTATTATTCTTAAAACACTTAACTAACTAGGTTGATATTCCTAGTTACTTAGTGGGTCCCGGGAGTTATAACCCGTTTTATTTTAAGTCCCGTTAACTCGGGCTCTTTTAAATTCAATTCCTTAAAACTTTGATTTGCTTGTATTTAATATTTGGATTTCTTATTTAAATCCAAATATTTACCGGGTTATTTTTACTACTAACGGTACTTTACCCGTCTTTTAGTATTAACGGAGTTTGATTACCAAACCCGTTTTCGGGGTGTTACAAGTCTACCCCCCTTAAAGAAGTTTTGTCCCCGAAACCTTTCTTACGTACTTTACTAGTTTAGATCATCCGAACCTTAGCTTTGGTGATCACTTAAGCATTGCTCGCACATAATACTCCTACCAGGAAAGTATGATAATGTGCTTTTGGTTTCAAAACGTATACGCCTTTTATGTGTATGGCCTAACAGGCCGATACTTTCATATTGTATTTCTTATTCTTGTCATTTAATTGACCGAGTTGCCATCTGATCGCTCGGTTATACTTATTTTCATTATGTTTACTTCAAGTTAGTCTTATTTTAACAGGCGCTTTATATAAGTGATAAGTCGTAACACTACTCCGACTTTGAAGGGTTTTACCGGCCAGACTGATTAGTCGCCGTCATTATACTCCCCGTCATTAGGGTATATCTTATTGCCAACCCGGCCTTTTATGATCTCTTCGCTTTTAACCCATTTACTTAACTTAGCGAAACCCATCGCCTTTATACGAACTTTATATCCCGTTATTATTTTACGCCGGTAGTTACAACCAGTTTCCTCGTCTTATACTATTGACCCGTAGGTTCTTTCACTTAGCCTCGTAGGCTATTTCTTTAGATTTTCACCTTTTTACCTTTTTAAGGTGAAACCCCGACAATTCTTTTCTTTCTATCTGTGACCCAAAGGTCTTCTTGGTCCCGTAGACCTTATCACTACGTTTAATCCCGTACGTTATGATGATCCCGTGGATCATCTTTTATTCGAGTCTTTATTCAAATGTGTATACGTTTATATACGCATATGGCATTAAGGCACCCCTTTTTATGTTTAGAATTAATCACCTTTACTTTTTGGATTTCGTTTGACCTTGACCGTAGTCTAAGGCTACATTGTTTTCTTTCGAATTATCTTTCCGACTTCTTGACTTCTAACGTCAATTACATGTCGGTTTGCCCTACACTTACCGTTACCCGGTTCTTACCTATACTTCTTTACATCCCATTACCCGGGTTCTTTTATTTTAATGTTTTTAAGGCCTATAACTCCTTTACATGGGTTTATTAATATTTCGCACTTTTATTTATTCTATTCGCGCTTACTTACTTTAGCAAGTGTCATCTTTTATTAAATTTGTTTGACTTGTTCGTGTGAAAATTCATCACTTATGAATGTCAAACTTCAGTCTTTGTTCGACCCGTTCAGCTTTGAAATAGTTGAACGCAATTTATCAAAATCTCTATTTGCAGTATCTTATCGTCCTTTAGTCATGACCCAAAACCTGAGTCTTTTTTACTTTCCATACGCGTTCCTGTTTCTCAGTCTACGCATGCGTTTAATTCCTTACTCATCAACCGGGTGTTTTACCGCAATCATTATCATTGCACCCCCTTCCGGTATGCATTAAGACTTCATTTCGATTTACTTGGTCATCTTAGCGAAATCCGTCGCTTTTCTTCGACCATGTCTTTTATTCTTTACGTGACCACCATTGGCGGCCTTATTAATTATGAGTGACGAGTATCATCGGTATCCTTTCTTTACTATGACTAAAGTTAACAACCTTGATTATCTTTTTCGTGTGAGCAACACCTTTGTTTTTATGACCCGGCGGATCATCTATACTTTGGTTTTACTTGCCCATTTTGTTCACCATGGCCCTTTCGTCCAAGATGACTTATTTTCGTGAATTTTCTTTTGATCATTCATTTATATCATCATTTACATTAATCCCTTGTCCCTTCTCTCGGGCTCATTATCCTAATGTAATACGCTTCCGTCACCCGGCTGTGCGTTTACATTATTATCAACTATTTTGTTCATTTGTTTCATTTGGGTACTTTTTAAATTGTCCCATTCACCCCGTCCTTACTACATCGGATGTAAATGTGTCCGCTATAAGAAGTTCATGGTATCATATGCCACTACTTACTTGGCCAGAGTAAGCGATTAACACATGGCACGCATGACCTTTTTATAGTTTTCACATCACGCCCTATGTAAGTAATGCCTCTATTTGTTTCTCTTGGAAACAATATCCCGAATACATTTTCTATTCGGGTTTTTCCAAGTTTTTAATCTACATATGCAACTTTCAATTTCTACATATTTGTTGCATATTACTATTTGTGCAATTAATTTAAAATGTGCACCTGGTAATGCTTGCCCTAACGGGCTTCTCTTGCCATTAGCCTTGTTCGCGACCGTTAAACGATTTAGGTCCTTGATGAGCATACTCTTTGGACCGTTCCTCTGTCAAATCTGCGATTTGTTAAACTCTCGCTATCCTCATATGCGAATGTCCTTCAACTAAAACATATACAACAGTTAGTAATTTCAACATTAAAGGATGCCCGTATTATAATACAAGGCTTTTCTACTATACGCATCAACGCGTGTAATTTCGTTGACTATATCTATTCTATATCGTTTTTTTTATTTTTATTGGTATAACGTGTATTACACGATAACCATATGTGTTGTTCTCAACACTTTAATCATACTAAACCATTGATATACATGTACTTATCGGATTTGTGATCAAGCCTCGAACCGAACACACTTTATTCTTTAACCATGAGCTCTGATTACCAACTTGTAACACCATTTTTATTATTTTAAGGTTTTCGTATAGTTTACGGAAATGAACATGTAATTATAATTACATGTACTTTGAATAATACGGTTAATTTAAAACTTTTACAAATGAAGGTTTATATACATCGTAATGAATTTGAGTTCGTCGTTTAAAAGTTACGACGAAATATCATGCGGAAGCTTTTAACTTTATCGTGTTCGGTTCCTCATCGAGCTTGATCTTCATCCGGGCACTCTTGTCGATCACCTATGATCAAAACCAACTTAAAAGTTAGTTTTGATAGTTAAATAATAAGTTTAAACAAGTTACATGGGTCAAACAAACAAAATTTAACAATTTTCCGGAATTAGGGGGCGTCGCGCTACGCCTAGGCCCCTTTTTCACAGATTGTTGCTTAAACAGTTGCTGCATATTCCCAGCATAACCCGATTTCACGGAAACGAGCATAACTCTCTCGTTTTTAATCCGTTTTACCCTATTCTTTTTCCTACGCGTCCGTAATTCAATTCTCCATCTTATGGAGTTAAAATACAACATCCGGATTAACAAAATTTCAGACTTTTAAGTCTTCGGCTTATTACCCTTTTTTACCAAATTTTGACCCGTTCATGATTTTTTCACACAAACATGTTTATTTGATCTTTAAACTCATGAAATTCATAATTTCAAT
>JARYGA010060003.1:67180-109246 GCA_030545235.1 Helianthus tuberosus
AATGGTGATACAAAGAGAAGCTGTAATGCTAACACAGTTTCGTTATATCATCGTTTGCATTCAAAAAATGAGAGACAAATTTGGTTCGTTTGTCCTCACTTTCTCTTTAGTTCGCTCAATTTATGTGATCTCATTTTGTAACTCAAAATAACTAGATCGACAAGAAACCCGTGATTCTTTAAAACTCAGGTTGGTTGTCTATGGTTTTTATCTCTTAAGAATCATCCTTAAAGACAGCGTTAAGTGTTATTGTTTAATACGACATTATATCTCTCTCGATTTCTGTATACGCGGTTCCTCTCTGTTAGTTGATCTGTCAATATATGATCCCATACTTTTTTCTTGTGTTATGATAACAATGCAATCATTCAATTTGACTCGACTCAGTGACCTGACCTGGAATAGTGTGCTCACATACGCAAATGTAGGGCACATTATTAAGCTCTTGACCCGTTTGGAAATGTATTCTTAAAAAGTCCAATTCATATCCGTTCTTTTTATCAATTCAATGGTTATTATCTTAATAAGATTTAGGTCATGTTTCTTCCTTTTAATCATACCCGTTTGGGAACGCCATGGACACCAAGATGTTTGAATTATTAATTCATTTTAATGAATTTGGGAACGCCATAAACGCCAAAATATTTACTTTGTAACACAAAAACGATTAATTCATCGAGGCAGATCTAAAAAACAATAAAACACCAGTTAGTTATTGTTTCTAACTACACGCCAAAAAATCCTACACGCCAAAAATGAGAACGGTGTTGTGAGAAATGCATTGAAAAAGAAGATAAAAGGACAAAAAAAACCCATCCGCCTTGATTATATCGCGCGTCACGCGTTCGGTCAGGATCCGTTCTCACCGTTTTCACACTTCCAAGCGCTTTCTCCTGATCCCGTTTCTATATATATATAGGGAGGGGCTCATGCGAGAACCACCCTTATTGTGAAAACCTTGAGAACCAATGTGAACACAACCTAAAATAGCTAAAAAAACCTAACCCCCCCCCCCCCCCCCAAGCTAAAATGCTAAAAACTAAACCCCAAAAAACCTAAAAAAATCTAAAAAAAATCTAAAAAAATAAAAAAAAAATCTAAATTTTTTTTTTTGATTTTTTTAATATTTTTTAGGTTAAAATCGCTACTTTTCGAAGCCAAAAAAAAAAATGTTTTTTTTTTGGCTTCGAAAAGTAGCGATTTTAACCTAAAAAATATTAAAAAAATAAAAAAAAAAATTTTTTGTGTGATTTTTAGCTATTTTTAGGCATTTTTGGTGTGTTCACATTGGTTCTCGCGGTTCTCACAATAAGAGGTGGTTCTCGCATGATCTTCTCCCTATATATATATATATACTAGTAGGGGCCCGCGCGATGCGGCGGCGATAACAAGTTACAATGTGGTACTCTAAAGCTTGAAAATTTCATAGGATTGTTGGGTGATTAAGAACACCCAACAATGTACATATTCGGACACTTCTATCATTGTAGATGCCATTAAAAATCATCACCGAACTCGGAACCAAAAGAATACGGGTTAGTTTGGTTTGTTAAGATCCTTATGTTTTATTCATTAAGCTCGTTGAGTCCACACGCGTCACAAGATGATTGCATAACAAACCTTCAAGAGCATGAATCGAAGGAGTTAGTAGCGACACATAAACTTGTTAGTTCGGTCCGTTAAGCTCGTTACGTCCCACACGCATCACAAACCTTCAAGAGCATGAATCGAAGGAGTTAATAGCGACACATAAACTTGTTAGTTCGTTCCTAAAGCGAATGATTAGCCGAGGGAATTTTTATATACCTTACTACATACTTTTCTAAAACAAAAGTTGGAGATAATATACAAGTTTAAGAAAAAAAACATAATAGGTGCCTGTGCCGGGTTTTTTATGGTGTCTTTAAACTCTTCTAAAAAGTCACATTATTATAGCTTTTCAATGTTCTTAATCACTAACTTCAATCAGGTGTGTTTTAAACTAAATATTTTATTAGTGTCATGTATCAGAGTAGAGTTCTATCAAATGTACATAGGTAGCTTGTTTAACCCTCCATAGAGGTAGGGTTGAGAAGAAAGTGACTAAGTTTGTGTCTGTTGTTTTCAGTAACGGAACAAACGAAACACCAAAATGGGTTGCGATTTTTCCAAGGCTTGAACTTGAAGCAATAACTACGCCGATATCAGCTTCTAGAAGGCAAAGCAAGTCGCCAACCGAGTCACCAATGTAAATCGTCAGATTTGTTTTGTCACTTTGGTCGCCAGTGGATAGAGTTTCCGTACAAGAACTCATTCGCGTGTATATTCATTGCGGGTATGCCCTCTGTTCATTTGATGACAAATAATGAATTTTTATTGATAGGTTTGATGTATAAGTAATTAAGTAGAAAAGTTATCTGTTACAAGATAACTTAGGAGTTACAATAATCATATACCTGAAGAGAAAGAAGACCGAATAAAATCAGCACACCAACAACATGATAGAAGGTGAGCATTCACATTTAAATGTTGGTTGTTGGTGATGCTTTGAAAGAAACTCATGCAACCATCATGAAGAATAAGGCGTTCACCAGCACGTTTAATATCTTCAAGATTCAAACCCTTGAGTACATTCGATTCAATCACTTTCTTGTTCGCCCTTCTCTCAAATTCTGATAGTTGTTCAAGTGCCGTCTTTAGTCCCTCGTCCTCAACTGCAAAACCACCATAAAAAATTTAAAAAAAATCATATAAAACCATCCAACCCGCAAACTATTTTTGTCCAACTTCTATAATAGTTAATGTCACGTACAATTGCATAAATGAACTTTGAGCAACTTTTTACTTATTTGACCCGTTTGACCCATTTGATGTGTTACCTTTTTAGCAAAAGTTTTGAGATAAAACACAACCCGATTTAACATTTAACACCATCGCATACAACCAGACACCCCTATAAGAATGCCAAACAATCACTTACAATAAACGTGTGTACCTTTCTGATTGGTCAGCATATTTTCTATGCACCATTCATACTCTTCTGTATACTCTCTCTCGAGTACCTCGCATGTGCTTCTCAAGTCAGCCGAGGACATCCTAGCAATTTGACTTTCTGGTTGATTTTGACTTTCGGGTTAACTTTGATCTGATTTTCATGCAGTAACAATCGCAATCTCAGCCAAAATGGCAGAAGAATCCACCACAGTGCATGTTAAGTCAAAATCGGAAAATATCATAAGACGGTGTTCAGTAGAAATATGCTGCTTTGATAATTGAAGAACCGTCTGTTGATCAACAGGCAGAGATAGAAAGAACTCCATCTCGAGTTTTAATGCTTGATGATAAAGTTTTTGCATAGTATCAAGCTCTTCGCCCGTCAAAGAAACACTTAACTTGTCTAGCACATCTTCAGTCAGGAGCATTGCTGCCTAAATGTGACAAAAAAAAATATTAAACCAGAAATCAAGTATCAGTTTCATAGGCCATAAAATATAACAATAAACAGCATGATCAACGATCTTACCCGGGAAGTCCACAGTTATGACAAATGGCCACGTTAGGGCATTCCCTAGCATAGTGCCCCGGTCTTTTGCAATTCTTACACAGATCACTTTGGCTGGAAAAGAAAGAAGCAAACAACAGTAGCTAAGTGATAGATTGTCAGTGCTACTTCATACTCCTTGTACCTTTACGCATAGACTACCTGTACACATAAGACTTGTGTGTAGACCACCAGTACTTATAGAATTGGCTTCTTTTCATTGTATATAAAGATTACCCAGTAATATCTAGAGTTTTTTTTTGTATTTAATCATTTTAATATCTTATTAGTTTTTAAGAAACAACAATTTGAGATATCAATATATCATCTATATGTAACTTATTAATGTTTTTCAATACCAAACAGGTCGCGTACGTGAAGCATTCTCCTCGTGCCTCAGCTTTTAAGACCAAAGCGCCGCAGAGCGTTTTGCACTTGTTTAAACCAAGTTCAGAAATATATAAACCGAATTGCAAGTTTAGAGCTGAAACCTGTAGCTCCAACAAGAATCCCTCCAATACGAAGCATCACGATAAGAACTGCGTGAAGTACGGATCTTGCGATCCATGGGGTTCTTGCTTCGACTCCTGCCATCTGAGCTCATTTTCAAATCAAAGTTATCACCAACCAATCAACCACCTCTACAACTGTCTCCTCCACCACCCTGCTCATTTCAACCACACCCTCAATTAGACAAAATCCAATCATACTTCACCCCAACATGGAATAAACAAACTCAGTTACTAAAGATTTAACGGAGTGGTGCCAACACAAACTAAAAGTCAAGTTCAGGGTGCCGGGTGTCAAAGTGTTAGTTGGGGGTGATAAAATCCAATAACCCTTAAAAATAAGACATTGTAAAAAACATATTGGCTTTTGCTGGATCTGCACATAGATTTTATTTTAAACAAAAAGAAGTCCTTTTTTTGCATTGATTAAATCCTTAATCTTTTAAAAAAGTAAGAAAAAGGTCTTTTTCTATATGACAGTCCCTACACTAAAAAAAATCGTTAAGTTAAAAAAAAATCTAATAATTTTAATCGTTTAAAAACAAGTTCAAGTACTTATGTGTGAAATCAACAAAAGTCCATAGGATATTTTTCAGCAATCAATTTCAACCTGTTTGACTCTTTGACCTGAAAAATAACCTGAATCGACCCATTCACAATATTTGTCAAATTTACCAACTTAAGGAGAATTCAATTTATATAAAACATACAAATTGATTTATGGTGGGATGCAACCATCCTGTTTGAATGGCTTTGACCGTAGCAATGGCTTCTAGACCTCCGGCTGCACCTAGGCAGTGTCCAATCATAGACTAAAACAAAAACAAGTTTTATCATTAACCGATGTTGTCAATATTAACATTTGAAGAATACAAATGACCGAAAAGATATCTCACCTTAGTTGAATTCATTTTGATCCCTTCAGTGCTTTTGAACACCTTCTTTACAGCATTTACCTCCGCCAGATCACCAACCAATGTTGACGTTGTGTGTGCATTTATGTAGTTAACCTATGTTTACATAATGTAACATAATTATATTTTATGTTTTAACAAAATTATTTTTATATATTATATTGAAAATATTACCTCCTCTGGTGACACACCAGCATCTTCAAGGCTGCTTTGAATACAAGAAGAAACACCAAGACCGTCGGATCGTGGATCAGTCATATGATAAGCGTCACAATTAACCGGCCCGCCCAAGTATTCGGCAATTATTGGTGCACCCCTTTTCATTGCATGTTCTAAGCTCTCCATCACCTTCAAATAATATATATTCTTTATGTTCAATAAATTTTTTTCTTAAAAAAGTTTGGTGATCTCGTACCATCTCACGATCAAGGGGTATTTGGATTTGTGGTTTTTAAGCAATGTTTTGAAAACCGGACAGGGAACTGGGGGTCTGACTGGATTTTTTGGGGATTGAACCAGATTTGTATTAAAAAAAATCGATTTTACCATTTTTTTCTAATAATATTTACGGCATCACCCGGTTCTTACGTCCGGTTCAACCGGCCCGACCAGTGGACTCGTAAGAAGACCGGTTCGACGTCTTTTCCGGTTCTGAAAACATTGTTTTTAAGTGAATTGCAATAATCAGTTTTTCATGTCTGCACACCACCACATTATAATATTGACTATTTTACCCTTAAACTTATTAAGTCATTTTTTACCCTCTCTTTAGATATAGAGCAAATTAGCAAAATAGTCAATATAAATAGCATGGCGGTGTAAAATTCCAAAAACTCCGTTATTAGACATTAATTATAATAAAAAAAATATATATCACTTTGAAAATAAAGAAAACATACCAACACACCCATGACAAAACCATCTCTGTCTTTATCCCATGGTCTAGAAGCCGTTTACGGGTCATCATTTCTCTGAGAAAGGGCCCTGCACGCCACAAAACCAATAGGAATAATGGCAGCTTCAGTGCCACCAGCAATCATCATGTCAGCTTCGAATATGATTTTCAGCAGCATAAAAGCAATAATTTAAGTAGCACATGCGGTTGAAATCGAGTAATTTGGACCCATGAAACCAAGATCAATAGCGAGCAGAGCCAAACCCGTGTTTGTTATGGCGTAAGGAATGAAAAAAGGTGTGATTTTTCTGTAACCCTTTTCGATTAGATTCTGAACGCAGTCAGTAAGACCTCTCAACCCTGTTCCAACAAGCACACCGGCACGCTCCTTATCGATCTGCATATATTTCTTTCAATGTTAGAAGGTTAAAAAGGTCATTTAAAGCCATTCAGATAACTTATCGAACAGTAATTTTGCATTCAGAACCGCAGTTCAAACAGAGCCTTTGATTCATTCAGATTAATGTATACTTACTCCATTGCCAAGAAAGAATTTGCTATATTTATTTGCTATAATTATTAGTAACAAGAAGATATCTTATATGCATTCATTATCCAGAAACTTTCAAAAAAAATAAATATATAAAATTTATGAGCATTGTAACTCTTGTGAGTTGTGAGGACTTCATAAAGCCTAGAGCAAAAAAGGCCATGAAAAAGAAACCCATGACCAATTCATGGGCATTTAGATATGTGCATTAAATTTCTAATTAACTAGAGATGAACAAACTTTGATAATGACTTCAAAAACAGACATTGAATTCACATGTTACAATCAGATATTAAACACAAACAAAAGATAAACAATATGTACATCAAATTTAAACACATACAGAAGATAAACAATATGAACATCAAAAAGCATATACAGAAAATAATCATTATGATTAAAAACATACAGTTTATGAACATCAAAGGCAGGCAGTCATAGAGAAAATAATAAACATTATGAAGAGTCAGTCAGTCAGTCAGTGGATTAAACATAAACAGAAAGTGAAATTGCCGACTTACACTCTGCAGGTTGATGAACATACATAAATAAAGGAGAGAAATCTTCTTCTTCATTCCAGAAAAGTTGTTCAATTCATCCCCACTAGAATAAATATTGTGTTGTTAAACTCTTCAATCCCCTCATCGATGTTAAATCCTAATAATGCTGTTAGATAGCATTCCAGGAACCCTAGAAATGATGTGGTGGAATTAAAGAAGAAGAAATTGTAGGATTAGGGTATGAACTTGAGGATTGTTTTGTTATAGGAAAGGTAATGAATATTTAGAGAGGGTTCTACATCATGTATTAAGGGTGTTTTTAAGGGAATGACAAATTACCTCTTAAGTAAGAGTGAACACTAGTGTAGCTTGCAAACTGAGTGAACTAATCCTGGTCATACACGTGTGTAGATCAATGTCTAGGATTTGATGTTGAAATACACTAGTGTATTTTACGATTTGATGATGAGATCCTGGCCATACACGTGTGTAGATCAATGGTCAGGATTTGTTCACTCAGTTCGCAAGCTACACTAGTGTTCACTCTCTCTCTCTTTCCCCCTCTCTCTCTATATATATATATATATATATATATATATGGGAAGATTATATTGAGAACACCAAATATTGAGAGAACCGTGATAACGAATGAGAAAACCAATCAAAACAATTTTTTTAATACGTACCTCAATGTAATTAAAATACAACATCAAAAAAGAATTTACAACATCAAATAATTCATTTCTCCTCTCAAAACCACTCTTATTAAATTTTTTACACATGTGTAAATGAGAAAATTACACGTGTAAATTTTCAATATTTACGAATACATGTAATTTTAAACGTGTAAATTTAATTTCTAACATTGTATTCGAAAGTGTAAAATATTTTTTGAATTTGAATTATTTTTGACCACGTTCTTGCTTTTTTTCTTCGTTCTCATGGTTCTCATAATATTTAACGTTCTCATTTAAAGCTCCTATATATATATATATATATATATAGGGGGCCGCTAGAATGAGAACCACCACGAGTTGTAAGAACCACGAGAACCGCGCCCCGCGGGTGGCCGTTGACCACAAATTTTTTTTTACACCTAGATCCGTATATTTTAAGACCGGGTGTAAATTTTGGGTTCAAACGGCGCGCCCAAGGGGGTAGTTTTTTACGCCCAAAGTTTGGGTTTTTTTTAATTTTTTTAATTTTTCTTTTTTTTTAACCAAACTTTGGGCGTAAAAAACTACCCCCTCGGGCGCGCCGTTTGAACCCAAAATTTACACCCGGTCTTAAAATATACGGATCTAGGTGTAAAAAAAATTTCGTGGTCAACGGCCACCCGCAGGGCGCGATTCTCGTGGTTCTTACAACTCGTGGTGGTTCTCATTCTAGCGGCTCCCTATATATATATATATGTGTGTCAATTGACTTCGCACAAATGAATATACATTTGGAGTAAATAAATCCAAAAAACACACTTTTATTCAAGGGAGTTAATATCAAGTGTTAATGAAATGAAACCTAATTTTTCTTTTTAACTTCTATGTCCTACTTTTGTCACACCAATGTATAATTATACCATAATATATAATATTACATATTATTATCTTATACTATACAACGCTACGATACATGTATGACTAATATGTAACATAAAGAATAACATAACATATTTGAACTCGTTGTTAACGGTTTTTGACTGGGGCTGTTAGGGCTTAGATTAAGTCAACGTGCAATCTCTGACTTTGCGGAATATTCCAGTTGTTGCTCCGTTTCCCAACTCGACTTGATTTCCGTCACATTCTCCGGCTCGTATACCTGATAATTATTAAATTTTATATATATTTTTAAAACAAAACTTCATTAAAACACACCTCCGACACTTTTATGAAATGATATTACCTCAAGCTTGGACAAGAGTTCATAAGCGGTTGGGGCAGAGACAATTATCCTACGAGCATCAGGGGTGACAAAACCTTCGTCAACGGCCTTGTCTATGAAAGATAGCAGTGAGTTGTAGTACCCGTTTACATTCAACAATCCTACCTGCAATTGATCAAACTTGTAAATACGCATGTTTTTATCCAGTAAAACCGTTTTCTGTATCACAAAACTTTCAAAAGAAACTTATACCGGTTTTTTGTGGATTCCAAGTTGTGCCCACGTAATGACTTCAAGAAGTTCCTCGAGTGTACCATAACCACCTATATCGATTTTCGAAAAGTTAGTCGCAAAGAAATAGATAAAAATAAAGTCCACACTTGCTCATTATCATGATATACATTGAGTCTACCACAACCACAAGCATGTAGATTGCAATACGATTTTTATACTTGTTTTATTTTATTTTATAATCAAATAATAGTTAAGATATGTACATTTTCAAAAGAAAGCATGGCTAAAAATATAACCTGGCAAAGCAATAAACGCATCTGCTTGGCGTGCCATCTCGGCTTTTCTCTGATGCATGTTCAATACTGGTTTTACTTCACCAAAAGTATCCCCGATAATCTAAAAAATTCCAACTTCAGTTTAGTTCTTATACAAGATACAAATCAAAAAGGAATTTTTGGATTTTTCATGACTATGAGATTTACCTCTTTTGGCATTAGCACTTTAGGTATCACCCTGTCAAATAACATGAAACAATCATATTAACTCTAAATCATGTATAAAAACACGATAACAAAATAAACACTTGTATATCAGGCGAGTCACGTATAGTTGGAGAAAAATTCTACAAAATAGATACACATGCTTATACGTTCCTAATGTCCTTTAATTACAGTTTATTGTTCTAATGAAAAAATAATTTTATTACGAGTTAATTACTGTTTTCGTCCCTGTGGTTTGTTAAAAACCACTACTTCAGTCCTTTAGTTTAAAAATTGTGATTTCAGTTACTGTGGTTTCACTTTCGTAACCATTTCAGTCATAGTGGTTTCACTTTCGTAACAATTTCAATCCATTACTCTGTTAAGTACAGGGACTGAAATGGTTACGAGGTGGACTGAAATGGTTACGAAAGTGAAACCACAGAGATTGAAATCACAATTTTTAAACTAATAGACTGAAATAGTGATTTTTGACAAAACGAAAACAGTAATTAACTCTTTTATTAAATTGAAAATATGGAGATAGAGAGAAAGTACCCTATGACATGGCAGCCACCATCAAAAACTGCTTTGGAAACAAGTCCCATCAAACCAATGCTTCCTCCTCCATAGACCAAATCAATCTTCCTTTCTACCTGCAATTTTGCAATTATTTTATAACCTTTTATTTAATTATTTAACTAATTTAATATATCAATAATAATCAAACACGTAAACATGTCTCTTCACGTTACTAACGGTTTTACATTTTTGTAATAACCTATTACAGTTTATTATTATAATATTAATATTAATATTATTAAAGTTACTAGTATTTTTTAATATGTATTAACAAAGAGAAAGATGTGAACCAAGGTTTAGTTACGTGTCAGCATTACACTGGACTAATTGCACTTAATATCTTGTCAATTCGATCTATAATAAAAATATAAATATTTTGGATCTCATATATAATTTAACAAACAATTTAAAACACACATAACTTTTATATAACTTGTATGAGAACTTAAGTTCACAACGTGAAAATGTTAAATGAAAGATCATCCGTAAAATAATAAATGTTTTAATCCTTCAAAAATCACATAAAATGATAAAATCTATATATATATATTTTGCAACACCAAGTTTGCTTAACTTTTTGTAAACATCAGATATCACTTCACAAACACAAATAAAAGAATTTTGCATCGTGCATAAGCTATATTTAATTGCTATAAGTACAATGCTTATCTTTTTCAAAATTAAACTTAAATACAATAATTGTAACAAGTAAAAATAATAATACTAATTATAATAATAATAATGAAAATAATAGTATTAAAAATTAATAATTTATTCGATCTATCTAGTTAAAGTAACTTTAGTGACAGTCAAATGAACCCATCATCGGTTTGCATGGTTCAAAAGGACTCCATATAATTAATGCATAGAAAATAAGAGTCTGTGAAAGCAACGTGTTTTCACAAAAACATGACTATGTACGTATACATGAGATCATATGGTTTTGTTTTTTGTTATATAGACCATGGGAACCGTTAGCTGGTAAATACACGGGCCCTGCCGATACCCTGCTAACCGGATTGAGACCATGTAAAGTGCACCAAAACCTGACATATGTGTTAGGGGACCAGGCGCTTACTACTGCGCCACCCTTAAACACTATTTTTTCTTGGTTGTTATCTAATTATGATCTAAAATTGAGAAATGAGTAAAGAGTTACCAGTTGGTCCCCGAGTTGGATGGCAGCTTGGTGGTAGACCGGGTTCTTGCCAGAGCTGCTTCCACAGAAGACACATATCCGATTAAATCTCGACGGTTTTGCGATGGTCACTGCGGTTGCTCCACCTTGCTTATGCTGCTTATTACTCTCCATCTTTTTTTTTTTGGTTCTTTTGATATATGTTTAGAGAGAGATGAGAATGGTTGTAGAGATCGATTGTGTTTATATATTAGTTTTAGAACGTTCCCAAACACCTGGCAACATCCCACCATGTAGCTTTTATTAGTTTATATAAAGAATACAGAGATGGGATCGCTTTCAATAGTCAAGGTGTGAAACATGATCTAGTTTTCTATGTCTTTCATGTGCTTAACTTCCCATTTTTTATCACTTTATATATAGACTATACATATATATTACCAATTCAAATATAAACAACTTCACACTTGAAAACTAAATAAATATTTGTTTTGAGATTTGATTATGTAATGGACTTGAAATAAGGATAATCGTGATTCATGAAGTAGTTAAACATAACTGTATTAGATTTTATTTATTGGAATATAATCCAAAGGTTAAGAATATTCAATTGAGTTTTAGCTATTCAACTGTATACATTTGAAGATCTATTTCTTCTCTCCAAAATAAATGAAAACCATATTAAATAATTATATGTAAACTATCTTAAAAAGAGGAATCTATTATAAAGAATTATATTTAGATTATCAACTCCTAATATAAACCAACTTGTTCTCCAAGTTTATTCCCCCTATAAATAGTCCATGTATTCTATTGTATATGATGCACCATTAATACTAAGCATCTCTTTCTCTCCCAATTATCTTTTCCCATCTTCTTGCTATTAAGCTTGTTCATAACACGTTATCAGCGCGTTTGCTTTGGATCACACATCATAAGGTATATCATATTGTCTCATTATTTCATCATTATTTATTATTCTCTCATACATAATCCGTATTGTAATCCGTACAATTTTGGGTTGTGTTAAAGACTTGTTTTATTCTTCTCTTTAGTCTCCCAGAATAACAAAAACTAATAAAACAATCATTGGTCGAAAACTTGTTGTACGACCAAACACTTGGTGGAACTTTATCAACAATCTATCAAAGACAAAGCAAAAGGAATAGAGACAAATTTTACATATGAGGTTGCAAATGTTGATGTCAATGATGGTCATAAAGAACATAATGATACAATTAATCTGGATTATGATGATTTCCTTATTGACCCAACTAACTTGGATTCTGGTGATATCGTGGCTGATACAACCCAGTTGGATGCTTGCAATTTTCCTTACATATGAATTATTATTTTTAAGTGATGTTATTTCCTTCATTTATTTAAAACATTTTGTTTTGATTTTGATGCGTATGAAAAAATTTGGGATTTGTTATGTTTGAAGCATGTTAGACATTTTATTTATATGATTTTGTTTTGTTTTAAAGCATATGGAGTGTTTAACTAAGATCCCTATTAATGGAGAAGATATATGTCTAATAGACAGCGCATCAACGCATACAATTCTTAAGAAAAAGAATTATTTCTCTACTTTAACCATGAAAAAGGCAAATGTTGGTACTAAATCTGGTAAATCAAAATTAATTGAAGGCTTTGGAGAAGCTTATGTAGTGTTGCCAGGTGGAACACCATTTAAAATAACCAATGAGTTATTTTCCCAATGTCTCAAAGAAATCTAATAAGTTTTAAAGATGTTCGTTTAAACGGATATCATCTTAAGACTACATCTGAGGGACATGATGAGTACCTTCATATCACAAATATAAGTTCGGGTAAAAAGCATGTGTTAGAAAAGTTGCCCGCATTTGCCCCTGGTTTGTATTATACTGAAATTAATGCAATCGAATCAAATGCAGTCATAAACAAGAAGTTTATAGACCAAGAAAATTTTATCATATGGCATGACCGGTTAGGCCATCCCGGATCAACAATGATGCGAAAAATTATAGAAAATTCAGTTGGGCATTCTTTGAAGAACCAAGATTCTTCAGTCCAAGGATATTACATGTGTTGCATGTTCACAAGGGAAGTTGATTACTCGCCAATCACCAATGAAGGTGGGGACTGAATCCCTGATTTTTTTGGAAAGAACACATGGGGATATTTGTGGACCTATACATCCTTCTAGTGGACCATTTAGATACTTTATGGTCTTAATTGATGCATCAACTAGATGGTCACACGTGTGCCTACTATCAAGTCGTAATATGGCATTTGCACGACTACTTGCTCAATTAATAAGGCTAAGAGCACATTTTCCGGATTACCCCATCAAGAATATTCGATTAGACAATGCTGGTGAATTTACATCCCAAACATTTAATGATTATTGCATGACTATTGGGAGAAATGTAGAGCATCCTGTACCTCATATACATACACAAAATGGGCTTGCTGAATCGCTTATCAAGCGACTTAAAATGGTTGCAAGACCAATGATTATGAAATCAAAACTACCAGCATTTGCTTTGGGACATGCAATTTTACATGCAGAAACACTAATTCGCATCAGGCCAACGAGTTATCATACTTCCTCCCCATTAAAGTTGGTTCTTGGTCAGGAACCAAATATTTCCCATCTAAGGATTTTTGGTTGTGTTGTATATGTTCCAATCGCTCCACCACAACGCACACGGATAGGGCCTCAAAGGAGGTTAGGAATATATGTTGGGTATGAATCACAATCGATCATTAAGTATTTAGAACCTACAACGGGTGATTTATTTACAGCTCGATTTAGTGATTGTCATTTTGTTGAATCAACATTCCCAACATTAGGGGGAGACAAAAAGCAGCTGGATAATAGTATTATTTGGAATGAATTATCATTACCTCATCTTGATCATCGAACTAAATAATGTGAACTAGAAGTTCAAAGGATAATTCTTTTACAAGGATTAGCAAATCAATTACCAGACGCATTTACTAACCCAAAGAGAGTGACTAATCACATATACCAGCTGTTAATGCTCCAGTAAAAATAAGTGTCCCACAAGGACAACCACATGTTGGTAATGAGTCTAATACATGCCTAAAACGTGGTAGACCAATCGGTTCTAAAGATAAAAATCCTCGAAAGATAAGGGAGCAAATAATGTAGATGGTCAAGTCAAGGTAACAATAACGCAAGAAAAGGAGTCTCCAGAAGAGACACTAGACATGATGGTTCTAGAAGAACCTCAGGTACCTGAAAATGAAGAGATCTCAATTAATTATATCATGTCTAGAAAGGTATGGAACCGAAGCGAAATCGACGTCGATGATAGTTTTTCATATAATGTAGCGCTGCAAGTAATGGAAAACAATGAGGATCAAGAACCAAAATCAGTTGAGGAATGTAAACAAAGAAATGATTGGCCAAAATGGAAAGACGCAATAGAGGCAGAACTGAATTCCCTAAATAAACGAGAAGTTTTTGGACCTGTGGCCCACACACCTGAAGGTGTAAAGCCTGTTGGATATAGATGGGTCTTTGTGCGAAAACGTAATGAGAAAAATGAAATTGTACGATACAAGGCAAGATTAGTAGCACAAGGATTTTCGCAAAGACCTGGAATTGATTATGAGGAGACATATTCTCTAGTGGTGGATGCTACAACTTTTCGTTATCTTATTAGTCTGGTAATACAAGAAGGGATTGATTTGCGTCTAATGGATGTTGTGACAGCCTACCTCTACGGCTCACTTGATACTGATATTTACATGAAACTTCCTGAAGGATTCAAATTGCCAAACTCATGTAAATCTTGTTCTCGAGAACATCTTTCAATCAAATTAAACAAATCATTATATGGGCTAAAACAATCTGGCGTATGTGGTATAATCGCCCTAGTGAGTATTTGTCAAAAGAAGGCTATAAAAATGATTCTGTATGCCCGTGTATTTTTATAAAAAGGTCAGGATCTGAATACGTTATAATTGCCGTATATGTTGATGACATGAATATAACTGGAACTCCAGGGGAGCTTCAAAAGTCAGTTGAATACTTGAAAAAAGAATTTGAAATGAAAGACCTTGGGAAGATAAAGTTTTGTCTTGGATTAGAGATTGAACACCTTAAGGGTGGAATCCTTGTGCATCAAGAAACTTACATAGAGAAACTACTAAAAAGATTTTATATGGAAAAATCACATCCATTGAGTACTCCAATGGTTGTAAGACCGCTTGATGTGGAAAAAGACCCATTTCGACCTCCCAAAGATGGAGAGGAAATCCTTGGTCCAGAAGTACCATATTTAAGTGCAATTGGTGAACTAATGTTTCTTGCTAGCCATACTGTCACACCCCAACCGATGGCGGAATCATCGGAGCGTGGCACTGAGCGAAACAAATTGTTCAAGAGAATCCATAACAACTATTAAATGACAATATATTTAACGTTAATATCCCATACTACTAACATATAAAGCAATAACTACCATTACAGATAGTGAGTCTCATAAACAAATAGTATTCCGACAACTCAGATTCTATTTAGCGGGTTTCTAGACTTCCTAGCTTGTTTCATCACAGCATAGCATCCTATCAACCTGTCATATACGTTAAAATAAAGTCAATAGATAAAATGTAAAGGTGAGTACACAAGTTTGCATAGCATATAGTAGTAAAAGCGTTTTACGCATAACCAGCATGTAACACGTAACGGGCGAAGCATGTAACTACCAAACAATGTATACAACTTAACCACGAGACTGCGTTGTAGAGTATGCGCGACACAAGTTTAGCAAACACGTGAAGTAAAGTGATGTGATCCCTAGCAACCCCTGTCTACGACAGGTGCTGAGTCCAAACTATAGTACTATCGTTGCTAGAGGCGGTATAGTGTAACACTATATAAGCATAGTACAAGCATTCATAGATCACGTATAGCATGCGGGGCCGGTTAGCGTTATAAAGTGTTGCGTTGTGTGTTGTGTTTTGATAGAGAATGTATGTAAAACCAAAAATTACGTTAAAAGAAAATGGGTTCGAGTGTGCTCACTGTATGTGTTTAACAAGTAAACACAGCCTGATTGGATTGAAGGGAGCGCGTGGAGTTAGCCTGAGCATAGAACAATAGCGTAAGCGTTGAACAGTGCGTAAAAAGATTGTCGAATGGTTGAGTGTTCGAATGGTGATTCGAACAGATGGGTCTCCATTCGAGCGGATGGTCATCCGGACGGATGGTCATCCGAGCGGGTGAACATTCGAACAGATGACCATTCGAATGAGGTGTGTTTGTTTGTAAAATTGTTAAAGTTCGAAGTGTAGTCAAATCATTTAAACATTGGAAATTATAAAAGGGGCAGTCATCCATACGGATGGTCATTCGATCGGATGGTCACCTGATCGGATGGCCATTCGAGTGGCTGATCTGTAGTTGAAACTTTCGGTAAAATTTTCTAAGTAAAAGTTTTTCGAATTAACGGAGACAGCGTGATGACGTGTCAAACAACTGAAACACACCAAGTCCAGCTCATTTGATCGAATGGTCTCAGCCCATTCGATCAGACTCACTGTTCTTGATGAAGTTTCATGTCTGACCCATTAATCGGTCATCTCTCCGGTGGAAATCCGTTTTCAAGCTGGCTCTCAACTAGGAAACGAGTAGAGAGTCTGAATGAGCTCCGGTTCCATCGATTTTGAGTAGAAAAGTGAAGAAAAGTTGAAGAAAAACTGAAAACAGATGAAAAGTGTTGAAATCTTGTTGAGATTAAGTTAAAAGTGTGGAAATTCTTTAGATCTGAACTAATCTTGATGAAAAGATGATTCTTAACCGTTTGCTGGAGCAAAACGGGTGGAAACTACCTTCAAGAGGTCCAAATCAGTGATTTCAGCGAGAAAGCAAGTGTTTGTGTGTGATTTTGATGGAGAAGATGATGTAGAAGTGATTAGTGATGAAGGTTGTACAAGAATTGAGGAGAATTACTTACGAAATAGCCTTGAATTGCGTCTAAAAGTGACTGAGACTGACTTGAGCGCGTGTGGTCGGATGGAGGTGTCAAATCAACTGCGAAAGGGAGGTGTACGGGTGGTATTTATAGTGTGAGAGGGAGGGTTAAATCGGTGGAGAGTGGTGTTCGGTCGGATGGCTCGCCCGGTCGAATGGCCATTCGGTCGGATGGCCATTCGGTCGGATGGCCATTCGATCGGATGGCCATCCGAGCGGATGGTCATCTGGATGGAAGTCCATTCGATCAGCCGTGCTATGTGAGTTAGTTTTTCCAACTTTTGTTTCGTGTGTTAAGCGTTGCGTTGTGTTTAAGCGAGTTGCGAGTGAGCGTATAAGCGTTGTGTTGAGATAACCACATAACATTTAAACAAATAATCATACAAATAACACACATAATAACTAAGATGCATAAAAGTAAATCAGCATTTCGAGTTTGCATTGCGTTTGCGTTGCGATAGCATTTAGTCTAAAAAAACGATGCGCTTATATGCGTTAAAAATGCGTTTAAATAGTAAGCATTGTAATTAGCGTTAAATGTGATAACTGCATTTTGAATAAGCGTGGTAATAAGCATTTAATAGTGCGTTTAGTATGTGTAAAAATATAGTTGAAACCCATTGCAATAATTGGAATCTTGAGAGTACAAGCGATTACGAGAAAAGACAATGACAAGTAATGACCTGAAGAGTCGGGTTGTTACACATACACGATCCAGTATATCATTTTCGTTAAATTTATTGGCAAGATATAGTTCATGCCCAACAAAGAGGCATTGGAATGGGGTAAAACAAATATTTAGATACCTTCAAGGTACAAAAGATATGGGTTTGTATTTTACAAATCAATCGAAAACATGTTTGGTTGGTTTTGCAGATGCAGGGTATTTGTTTGATCCTCACACTGGGCGATCTCAAACTGGGTATTTATTTACAAGTGGAGGTACTGCAATTTCATGGCGTTCGGTAAAGCAGACAATCACAACCACATCATCTAATCATGCAGAAATATTGGCGATACATGAAGCTAGTAACTGAATGCATTTGGTTAAGGACTGTAATACAACACATTCGTGGATCTTGTGGTATTTCTTCGGGAGATGAGGGACCGACAATCTTACATGAAGACAACACAGCATGCATTGCTCAACTTAAGGAAGGATACATCAAAGGTTATAGAACAAAGCACATTTTTTCAAAGTTCTTTTTCACACATGATCTAGAAAAGAATGGAGATATTATTGTCCAAAAAATTCGTTCCAGCGAAAATTTGGCAGAGTTGTTCACTAAATCACTTCCAACCTCAACATTCAAGAAGTTAGTTCATGGGACCGGGATGCATCGACTCAAGGAGCTTAAGTGATCATCATCAGGGGGAGATAATACGCGCTGCACTCTTTTTCCCTTAGTCAAGGTTTTGTCCCATTGGGTTTTCCTGGCAAGGTTTTTAGCGAGGCAACATCAAGCGTATGAAGTTGATAATCAGGGGGAGTATTATAAAGAATTATATTTAGATTATCAACTCCTAATATAAACAAACTTGTTCTCCAAGTTTATTCCCCCTATAAATAGTCCATGTATTCTAATGTATATGATGCACCATTAATACTAAACATCTATTTCTCTCCCAATTATCTCTTCTCATCTTCTTGCTATTAGGCTTGTTCATAACAGAATCGTGTTTCTACAACTTGAGCATTTTTTAATAGAGTAAAATGCTCGGATAGTCCCGGTGATTTGGTGAAATTTCATCTTTAGTCCCTAATTTTTGAAAATTACACCTAAATTCCCTGTGGTTTGTCAAGTTGTTACTCGGATAGTCCCCTGAGTGGATGACCGTTAGTTTGCTCAGTTAAGTCCATGTAAAATGACCAAATTATCCCTTCATATTAGTGAAAATAAATTACCCTTTAAGTGGGCCCCCTCATTTATTAAAAGATAAATCCCCTTCTTCTCCACCTATTCTTCTCCACTGTTCCGGTGTCTCCACCGGCCGGTTCATCTTCGGTGTCGACCATCCTTCCTGCGTTTAGATGCCACCTCAACACCACCATCTTTTACCACCGTTAAGAAGGCACCCCAACACCATCTTGTTTTCAAGTAGTACTTGCAACTCCGACCACCCTTGCCATCCTACCACCCTCCCATCGTTATCCATCCATGCCGCCCTCCACTATCCCAATTAAAAAAAAACTATTTTTTTTCTCAGAGGCATTTCATCGAACAATTGACTTACTTGGATCAATATCATTACTTTGAAGTTCCAGAACAACATTCCTCCCGATCTGATCGGCAAAAGCATCCAACTTCCTAACAATTGTCTCCGTGAGATCCTCCTTAACCTTGTTCCGAACAGTCAACACAGCTCTCACCTTAAAAGAAACCGGCTTTTCAACGCTCATGAGTTTGACCAAATCTTCACTGATTGCCGACACTACCACCGGAGTCGTTGTTCTCACACCCTTTCTCAATTTCCTCTTCCGATCAAGCGGAATCAGAACAGGGTTCACACACAACCGACCCAGATTCTGATTAATAATATTTGAGCCAAAAGATGATGATTTATTATCCACCATAGAAGAACCAGTAATGATATCTTTAGCTAGTAAGGCCATGTGAATGATATTGAGAATGAAATGGAAAAGGGGGAGTTGGGTATATATGAAAGATGGATGTTATGGAGCGAGCAAGTGTGTGTGTGTATATATATATACAGAAGAAGAAATAGAAAAGATGTATTCACCGGCCAATAATGTTTATCTCAGTCCAAGTACAAACACTCCACGTTTAAAACTTTTGAATATTGCGACCACTTTCTTTCTTCCTTTCCCTCCGGCGATTATTATTATTAAGCCGAAGCAGGCTGGTCGGAGAAACGAGATTCACCGGAGATAAAAGTAAAGAGGGGAAGAGATGATTAGGGGTGTCGGTGGTGGGTGTTGATGGAGGTGGGTGGAGTCGTGGAGGTTGAAGATGAAGTAGGTGGTTGAGGGTGGAGGTTGAAGATAAGTAGGTGGTGGGTAGGTCCCACAAATAAAAAAAAGATTGTTGTTTTTCTTGAGTAAGGGCATTTTAGTAATTTTACATGGACTTAACGGCGAAAACTAACGGCCATCCACTCTAGGGACTATCCGAGTAATAACTTGATAAACCACGGGGAGCATGGGTGTAATTTCCAAAAGTTGGGGACTAAAGGTAAAATTTCACCAAACCACAGGGACTATGCGGGCATTTTACTCTTTTTTAATATAAGACTTTTCATATTATCAATATTTTCCGTTTTGTCTTTATGGGTTGGCCATCCAGGAAGTTACAGTTACGAAACTTTTTTGGTTACACAGGTGGAAACATCCCAACCATAAGACCGGTTAACCATTATAGTACTACTCACACCGTTGAAGCTAATTCCGATTAGTTTATTTAAAAGGATATAGATGACAAAAAGAAGGGGACAAAGTTGAAGATTTAAATAAATTAAAATTAATTAAATAATAGAACTTCATATAAGTTTAAAGGCATATCTAGCAGCTGTGAAGGGGAAGTTTGTATATACTCGTTTTATGAAAGCTAGCTAGATGTTTAACCTTTTGTTTAATCTAACAATCCACCGCCCCTAACGCTCTTGATTCGTTCGTTGTCATATGCGGCCAGACACCGAAGAACCCGTGAATGGTAAAGGAAATCGATTACAAGTCTTCGCCGGTGGCTGGAGGCGTTGAAACAACAACCTCAACCGCCTCTCTTTAACACCATCACACTTCACTATCGCTCTCTCTCTGTAGATGCATATCTCTTCATATGTGATCTATTGTCTTGAGATCACCAAAAATTGCTCCTTGCTCGTCCTTTTGTCTTCAGGGAAGTCTAATTGCAAAAACCTAATCATATGACTTATAAACTTGGGCCAATTTGGCCAATATGCGCAATTAATTCGAAGTGGGCGTAGCCTATGCCTGAAAGCTTATCTCCACATTGTTTTGCACTTTCCCGCTAGTTCGTTTGTCAATATTTTCATATTATCAATATAAGACTTTTCATATTATCAATATTTTCCGTTTTGTCTTTATGGGTTGGCCATCCAGGAAGTTTCAGTTACGAAACTTTTTTGGTTACACAGGTGGAAACATCCCAACCATAAGACTGGTTAACCATTATAGTACTACTCACACCGTTGAAGCTAATTCCGATTAGTTTATTTAAGAGGATAAAGATGACAAAAAGAATGGGACAAAGTTGAAGATTTAAATAAATTAAATAATATAACTTCATATAAGTTTAAAGGAATATCTAGCTGCTGTGAAGGGGAAGTTTGTATATACTCGTTTTATGAAAGCTAACTAGATGTTTAACCTTTTGTTTAATCTAACAATCCACCGCCACTAACGCTCTTGATTCGTTCGTTGTTATAGGCGGCCAGACACCGAAGAACCCGTGAATGGTAAAGGAAATCGATTACAAGTCTTCGCCGGTGTATGGAGGCGTTGAAACAACAACCTCAACCACCTCTCTTTAACACCATCACACTTCTCTATCGCTCTCTCTCCGTAGATGCATATCTCTTCATATTTGATCTATTGTTTTGAGATGAAAGCTTATCTCCACATTGTTTTGCACTTTCCCGCTAGCTCGTTTGTCAAAATTTTCATATTATCAATATAAGACTTTTCATATTATCAATATTTTCCGTTTTGTCTTTATGGGTTGGCCATCCAGGAAGTTACAGGTACGAAACTTTTTTGGTTACACAGGTGGAAACATCCCAACCATAAGACCGGTTAACCATTATAGTACTACTCACACCGTTGAAGCTAATTCCGATTAGTTTATTTAAGAGGATAAAGATGACAAAAAGAAGGGGACAAAGTTGAAGATTTAAATAAATTAAAATTAATTAAATAATAGAACTTCATATAAGTTTAAAGGCATATCTAGCTGCGGTGAAGGGGAAGTTTGTATATACTTGTTTTATGAAAGCTTGCTAGATGTTTAACCTTTTGTTTAATCTAACAATCCACCACCACTAACGCTCTTAATTCGTTCATTTTCATAGGCGGCTGGACACCGAAGAACCCGTGAATGGTAAAGGAAATCGATTACAAGTCTTCGCCTGTAACACCCCGTGTTTCCGAAGTCAAAGTCAAAGTCAAGATTGAAGTCAAAGGAAGACAAGATTTCTAATTGCGATCTGTCTCTTCTTGCTCAATTCCTGTGTTGACTTCTTTGACCTGTAATTAGTTTATTTTATTTTCGCCTTAGTTGTATTATGTGGAGTATCTATTAATAATCGCATGTTAATCGCTTTTTATCGCATGTTTAATCGCTTATTCGCTATCGCAATCGCACTCGCAACTCGAATTACGCATTTTGGTTATTGTATACGTGTGTGTGTGTCTTATGTGTTACTTGTGCATGTTTAAATTATGTTATGTGCGGTAATCAATCGAAACTCAATCGCAATCGAAATGGTATGATAATTAGTGGAGAAGAGATATCGCTAGATATGAGTAATTGGGATTAAAAGTAATTTGACTAGGAAAACCTATCGCATCGCAACGCTCGTAATCGCAATCGAAACAACAAAAATCGTCGCACCGAACACTCGAACCAAGTGCCATCCGGCCGGATTGCCATCCGACCGGGTTGCCATCCGACCGACCCGCCCCCTTTCCACTTTGGGTATCCTATAAATACTCCATGTCACTTTCATTCTTTCCAATTTTGGCAAGTGACGTCCGACCAGCTCGTGTTCCTCGCTTTTTCTCTGATTTCTCGCAATCCCGGTAAGATCTCGTCCTAAATCTTGTACTTCCTTAATCTACACGCACTCCTACACCTTTCTATCTTTTAAATATTAACTTTTAACCGTGAAATCATCAAGATTTAAGGTGTTCTAGGATGACGTCATCATGTATTCTTGAAGAACTTCATGTTTTGGCTTCAATCCACCAAGAACAACTTGGATCTAACCGATTTCCACATAAACGAACAAAGATCTTTCATAGATCTAAACATATTCACGGTGGAAAGGATTGAGAGAAAGTTTTCCAACTTTCTTTCAACTCTTTTACACTCAATGCACTCAAAAACCGTTAGAATCGGAGCTCGTGCCGACTTACTACTCATTCTCGTGGTGGTATTGGTTCAAGATCCGTATTCTATCCACGAGATTATCGATTTCGGGTTAACAAAGAACAATCGTCTTAAACCGGTGGACTGACCGAACTTGGGTGGTTCCTATTCGATCAGGTCACTAGAGCTTAGGATGGGACTCTGTTGGTTAGCACGATATCAACACATCTCGATAGCATGACAAACAATCAAAACAACCAAGGGTAAGACGAACGGGACGACCAGGACCGAGTGCCGTCCGATCGGACTACTGTCCGAACGGACAACCATCCGAGCGACCGGCCGTCCGAGCGACTTGCACCTTGGGTCCCACACTTAACTATTTTCCAACGATTGAAGTCTAGTTGTTGAACGAGTTGTTGTTCGACCGGACTACCATCCGAACAGACAGCCATCCGAGTCATGAAACATTTGGACTTTAAACCTTAAACAATTTTCAACATGTTTAATGCACTAAGGATGCCACCCAATCGAACAACCGTCCGACCGAGTGACCACCCTGCTGTGAACTTGTTCTCACTAAGTAACCTCGCCACTCGAGTCGCCGTCCGACCGACCGCCCTGAAAGGTAGAGATACTTCAATGTTTTCAAAATGCTACAACGAAAACTTCAAAGGTCAAGCCATCATACACAAACACATCCTGCTCAAATTCAATGTTTTCAAAATGCTACAGCGAAAACTTCAAAGGTCAAGCCATCATACACAAACACATCCTGCTCAAAGGAAGAAACAATCCACTCGAATAGTCATTCGACCGAACTACCGTCAGACCGGATAACCATCCAACCGGACTGCTGTCCGAGCCACTCATACTTTGCATCGTTTTACGCACCGCTTATCGTTATGCTATCGTTCTGATCAGGCTAATTTCTGCTATAAGCGCTCCCTTCAATCCATCAATCGCTGTGAGTATACTCGATCCCTTTTTGCTTCACGCACTTTTGGGTGTTACATACGTTACTTATACAAAATCACATCGAACACACTACGCAATACTTTAAACGCTAATTGTTACCGCATGTCATACGTGACTTAATGAATGCTTGTTGGTTATGTTTACACATGGAATGCTGTCTACCTGCCTTAGCAACAATAGTACTATTAGTTTGGACTCAGCACCCGTTCACTCGGGGGTTGTTAAGGACAATTATTTGCATGGATTACAGTGGTGATCATGTATTACGAACTGCCTTGGGCAGTCAACCCGCAGTCATTGGTATCGATAGGTTCATGTCGATAACTAACATGCCTCATTTCACTCTATGTACGCGCTGGTTATGCGTAACGCTTTCAAACTCTATATGCTATTATCAAACTTGTATGCTCACCTTTACACTATGTGTATTGACTTTTATTTTAACGTATGTGATAGGTGCTTAGGATGCTTATCTGCTAGGAAATCGAGGCTAGAATAAGGTCTTAGAGGCCAACAAATAGTTGTCTGTACAAATGAAATCTGAGTTGTCGGAACAGAACTATTTGCCTAGATTTTGTATGTAATAATTTGTTTATCTTTTAAGACATGGTATGGGACATGTTACTTTAAATTAATTGGTAATGATAATTGTTATGGAAAATTCTAGACAATCTGTTTCGCTCAGTGCCATACCCCGATGTTTCCGCCATCGGTTGGGGTGTGATAGATTCGTATCAGAGCCATAACTATAGGGAATAAGGCAAGACTCGACCTAGTCCGGGTCGATGTCTTAGAAACCTAGTCTATAGTTAGGAACCAACAGACCGACTCGTACATGTCCAGTAGGGAATATGTAAAAGCTTACCGCTATTTCTCGCTATTCTCGCCTATGCTACACTATCACTGCACTCGAATTTTCAACTATGACAGAGCAATTAAGTCGAGATTAGGTGTGAAAACCGCAAACTCTCGACTAAATTGCTTGATCAACCCACATTTTTATCTATAAACACGGGAATTTGCGTTGAACCAGGAGTGAAATCCATACTTTAGCGCGGATTTTCGTCTCTATTTTACTAAAAGCTCAGGAACAAAAGTTGTTAAGTCAGGGGTGAAACCCGAACCTTGACAAATATTTCCAACTTATTCTGTCTTTACAAACTCTCACCAAGGTCTCGACGGACTCCAACGACTGAAAGCCACACAATAACTGGAAGGATGTACGCCGATTGCCCAGAATCGAGGCAAAAAGCATAGTCCTGAAGGCCAAGTGTGTGCCGAAGGTCCTTGTGAATAGTTGAACCACTTTGGGTAGTCAATGTCTAATAGCCGCAGACGATATATCTCTCGATTTTATGTGTTTCGATTCTGAGCCTGCAACTACTGACTCTGATGATTCGTCGATTTTATGTGTTTATATGTGTGTTTAATTGTTTATTTGTTTAAATTTTGGAGACTCATTCGATTTTTGCCTTCACTTCGATCGACACGCACGACTCGCACTGCATTTCTATCTCAAAATGTTAACAAGTCACTAAAATATGGACGACCTTATACTATGATATACACTTATGCTATACTACTCGCTATACTAAACGCGATCGCTACATTCGAACACTTGCGGGATTTGAATGATAGGTTTCTGTATTCTGACCGCCTCTGTGCGCATCTAGAAAAGTTACATGCCTATATGTTTGCTGGTGATGTGTCCTACGTGCTTCTGTGCTCTATGTGATTACATGCTTATGTGCTTCTGTGTTTATGTGAATCTGTGTTTATGTGCCTATGTGTTTTTGTGATACATAATGTCAACTGGACCATCATCCGGATCCCGACACCCACGACTCTCTCGTCAAGAACAGAGGGACAAACGCCTTGCTGCCATCCTCGTGAAACAAGTGGCCAAGGTTATGCCTCAGATCGTGAGTGAGATTTACGAGACTGTTAGCAAATCGTCTGAGGAGTCTAGAACTGAAGCTCCTAAAGCTGCTACTGTTTTCAGCTTCAAACAGTTCAAGGCATGCGGTCCAAAGGAATTCATTGGAGAAGATGGCCCAACGGCTATGTTTCAATGGTTCGATTCCATCGAAGTCACTCTGCGCCAAAGCGGCTGTCCTGAAAATCTCCGTACCCTAAACGCTACCCGCTTCCAGTCCTGCTCATTAGACTGGTGGACGGCCGAGAGAAACAAACGCGGGAATGATGCAGCTTATGAGCTGACTTGGGAAGAGCTGAAAGCCATCATGATGGACGAATTCTGCCCTCCCCATGAACGCCAAAAGCTGGAGGACGAGTTTTGGAACATAAAGCAGAAGGATGGAGACAACGCTGCCCTGACTGCTCACTTTAAGCAGCTCAGCATCATCTGTCCCGATCAAGTGAAGACGCCTGACATGGTAATCAAGAAGTACATTCGAGCTCTACCCGATTGTGTTGTGGATTTTTTGCATGCCGCAAAGACCACAACGATCGAAGAAACTTACTTGCTTGCCACTGAAATCAACGACAAGCGGGTAAAATCTGGTGTTTGGGATAAAGCTTCAAAGAGTCTGCACCAAGTCACCGCCGCACCAACCGCTGAAACCGCCACCGCTCAACCATCAAAGTCCGCCCGCTGCAAGAAGAAGAAGAAGAACAACAGCTCCAGCAACAAGAACTGTGCTGTCACAACCACTGCTGCTCCTCTCCAAGCCGTACCGGCCCAGCAACAGCACCATCACCGACCAGCACCAGTTACTTATGCACCACCAGCAAAGCGTGCATACACAGGCCCCCACCCGGCTTGCCCGACATGTTCTTATCATCACCCGGTGGGTCTCGCCTGTCATTTCTGCGCTCACTGCAACCTGTACGACCACTTCACTGCCAACTGCCGTACTGGTCCCCGTCAAGCCCCAGCTCAAGCCACTGCTCATCAAGCTCTGCTCCCAGCCCCACAAGGCCAACAAGCGGCTCAGGCACCCACGATCAACCCAGAGTCTGCTTCGCATGTGGTGATCCCAACAACTTTGCGAACCTGTGCCCGAACAGGGTGGTGAAACAAGAGCCCCAGCAGCAGCAACACCAGCAGCAACAGCAGCAACAAGCCGCACGCGCCAGAACTTTCAACATTAACGTGCGCCAAGCCCAGGCTGACAACAACGTGGTCAATGGTACGTTCCTTGTGAATTGTATTTATGTTTCATGTTTGTTTGATACTGGAGCCGATAATTGCTTTGTGTCGTTCGAATTTGAGAAACTCCTTAGTCGTAAGCGCTCCTATCTCCCCTCGACATTTGATGTTGAAGTCACTACCGGAAGAACTGTCGCTGTTAATTCTGTTCTTCGTGATTGTACTCTCGAGCTTAACAATCACATCTTCCTAATCGACCTTATTCCGATGCAAATCGGAAGTTTTGACGTCATAGTAGGCATGGACTTTCTTCGTGAAAACCATGCTGAAGTTGCATGTTTCGATAAAATGATTCGATTCTCGTTCGCGAATGGTGATTTATTGTGTGTTTATGGTGAAACTGCTTCGAAAGGTCTCAAACTCATGTCATGTGTCCAAGCTAGCAAGTATCTCCGCAAGGAATACAGAGCTTTCTTGGCTAACATTGTAGTAGCGGAAAAGGAAAAGAAAGGAAAGACAGAAGTGAAAGACGTTCCTGTGGTTCGTGAATTTCTTAATGTGTTCCCTGACGACCTTCCCGGTCTACCGCCAAGTCGTGATATAGACTTTCGTATCGACCTCATTCCTGGAGCCAACCCTATTGCCAAAGCTCCTTACCGACTCGCACCATCCGAAATGCGTGAACTCTCGAACCAACTCCAGGAATTACTTGAGAAAGGCTTTATTCGCCCGAGCACCTCCCCTTGTGGTGCGCCAGTCCTTTTCGTTAAAAAGAAGGATGGGTCGTTCAGGATGTGCATCGACTATCGGGAATTGAATAAGTTAACTATCAAGAATCGCTATCCCCTGCCTCGCATTGATGATTTGTTTAATCAGCTACAAGGTGCTACATGTTTCTTGAAGATCGATCTACACTCTGGCTATCACCAACTACGCATTCAAGAGGAGGATGTACCCAAAACCGCGTTTCGCACTCGATACGGCCATTATGAATTCGTTGTTATGCCTTTTGGTCTAACCAACGCACCCGCAATTTTTATGGATCTGATGAATCGCGTGTGTAAGCCATATCTCGACCGTTTCGTCATCGTATTCATCGATGATGTCTTGATCTATTCCAAATCGAAAGCCGAACACGCGCAACATCTATGTTTGGTTCTTGAGCTACTCCAGGGGGATCAACTCTATGCCAAGTTCTCTAAGTGCGAATTCTGGCTGGAGGAGGTTCAGTTTCTGGGTCACAATGTTAATATTCAAGGTATTCATGTCGATCCCGCGAAGATTGAAGCAGTTAAGAGTTGGATTACACCTAAGAACCCGTCTGAAGTCCGTTCTTTTCTCGGACTAGCGGGCTATTATCGAAGGATTCTCAAAGATCTCTTTGCCGCTTAACGCTCTCACGCATAAAGACAAGCCTTTTGTTTGGGGAAGCAGACAAGAATCTGCTTTCCAAACCCTCAAGCACATGCTTTGCAATGCTCCTGTTCTCACATCGCCCGACGGAAACGACGACTTCATTGTCTATTGTGATGCTTCCAACCTTGGTCTTGGTTGTGTTCTCATGCAACGGGACAGGGTTATAGCTTACGCATCTCGTCAGCTCAAAACCCACGAGAAGAACTATACAACCCATGATCTCGAGCTAGGCGCGGTTGTTTTTACATTAAAGATTTGGCGACACTACCTGTATGGTACCAAGTGTACGATCTTCACCGATCATAGGAGCCTACTACAAATCTTTAATCAGAAGGAACTTAATATGCGTCAACGCCGATGGGTAGAACTTCTCAACGATTACGACTGTGAGATTCGTTATCACCCAGGAAAAGCAAATGTTGTTGCCGACGCTCTCAGCAGACGGAGTTATTTGCTCAGCATTCGCAATGTCCAAGCCCAATACGATCTCAAAACCCTCATCCGCGAAGCCCAGCATGCCTGTTTTAACGAACGCACTCTGAAGAAGGAACGAATCTACCATGATGGAGGTCATCTTGTGAATAAACCGAATGGGATATTCCATTATCTGGACCGAATTTGGATCCCTAAGCGGACCGATTTGCGAAAGATTTTGATGGACGAAGCCCACAAATCCCGGTATTCTATTCATCCCGGTGCCGACAAAATGTACCAGGATCTTCGCTACAAGTACTGGTGGCCGGGCATGAAAAGGGATATTGCTCTCTATGTGGAAAGTGCCTGACTTGTGCAAGAGTCAAGGCTGAACACCAAAAGACCCTCTAGCTTACTCGAACAACCACCAATTCCTATATGGAAGTGGGAGAGTATAGCTATGGACTTCATAACAAAGCTTCCGCACACGTCATCAAGTCACGACAGCATTTGGGTTATTGTTGACCGTTTAACCAAATCAGCTCACTTTTTGCCAATACGGGAAGACTACAAGGTAAAACGATTAGCCCGAATCTACACCAATGAGATTATTTGTCGACATGGGACGCCTCGCGACATCATCTCTGACCGTGATGCTCGGTTTACCTCGCGACTGTGGGAAACGTTTCAAACGACTCTCGATACATCGCTTAATCTAAGTACCGCTTTCCACCCTCAAACCGACAGTCAGATTGAGAGAACGATTCGTACTCTTGAAGACATGCTCCGTTCGTGTGTCATAGACTTCGGTGGTAATTGAGATACATACCTGCCTTATGTCGAATTCTCGTATAACAACAGTTATCATTCCAGCATTCGAATGGCACCATTCGACGCTTTATACGGAAGAAGATGTCGATCGCCTATTGTGTGACACGAGATCGGTCACTCGCAATTAACCGGTCCTGAGCTACTGCAAAAAATGACTGACAAAGTCCTCCAAATTCGAGACAACTTGTTGAAAGCTCGAAGTCGACAGAAAATTTATTCTGATAGACGACGCAAACTCCTTGAATTTGACGTTGGCGACTACGTACTCCTAAAGGTATCACCTTGGAAGGGTGTGGTCAGATTGGGCAAGAAAGGGAAGCTAGCGCCTCGATATGTTGGACCTTTTAAGATTCTGGAAAGGATCGGAAAAGTCGCCTACAGACTCGAACTGCCGGAGGAACTTAGTAACGTCCACCCGACTTTCCATGTGTCAAACCTTCGAAAGTGCCTGGCCGAGCATGATTTAATTGTACCCCTCGATGACCTTTAGGTAAACGAAACACAACACTTCATGGAGAAGCCTGTCGAAATCATGGATCGCCAAACCAAGCAACTCAGACGCTCGCGCATTCCTATTGTGAAAGTCCGATGGGAAGGCAAACGAGGCGCAAAGTTCACTTGGGAACTCGAAAGTGACATGAAGGCGAAGTATCCACAGTTTTTTGTTACGGCTTCGACTTAATTTCGGGATGAAATTCCCTCAACTAGGGGAGGCTGTAACACCCCGTGTTTCCGAAGTCAAAGTCAAAGTCAAGATTGAAGTCAAAGGAAGACAAGATTGCTAATTGCGATCTGTCTCTTCTTGCTCAATTCCTGTTTTGACTTCTTTAACTTGTAATTAGTTTATTTTATTTTCGCCTTAGTTGTATTATGTGGAGTATCTATTAATAATCGCATGTTAATCGCTATTTATCGCATGTTTAATCGCTTATTTGCTATCGCACTCGCAACTCGAATTACGCATTTTGGTTATTGTATACGTGTGTGTGTGTGCCTTATGTGTTATTTGTGCATGTTTAAATTATGTTATGTGCGATAATCAATCGAAACGCAATCGAAACTCAATCGCAATCGAAATGGTATGATAATTAGTGGAGAAGAGATAGCGCTAGATATGAGTAGTTGGGATTAAAAGTAATTTGACTGGGAAAACCTATCGCATCGCAAAGCTCGCAATCGCAATCAAAACAGCAAAAATCGTCGCACCGAACACTCGAACCAAGTGCCATCCGGCTGGATTGCCATCCGACCGGGTTGCCATCCGACCGGGTTGCCATCCGAACGAGGTGACATCCGACCGGATTGTCATCCGGGCGAGATACCATCCGACCGACCCGCCCCCTTTCCACTTTGGGTATCCTATAAATACCCCATGTCACTTTCATTCTTTCCACTTTTGGCAAGTGACGTCCGACCAGCTCGTGTTCCTCGCTTTTTCTCTGATTTCTCGCAATCCCGGTAAGATCTCATCCTAAATCTTGTACTTCCTTAATCTACACGCACTCCTACACCTTTCTATCTTTTAAATCTTAACTTTTAACCATGAAATCATCAAGATTTAAGGTGTTCTAGGATGACGTCATCATGTGTTCTTGAAGAACTTCATGTTTTGGATTCAATCCACCAAGAACAACTTGGATCTAACCGATTTCCACATAAACGAATAAAGATCTTTCGTAGATCCGAACATATTCACGGTGGAAAGGATTGATAGAAAGTTTTCCAACTTTCTTTCAACTCTTTTACACTCAATGCACTCAAAAACCGTTAGAATCGGAGCTCATGCCGACTTACTACTCATTCTCGTGGTGGTATTGGTTCAAGATCCGTATTCTATCCACGAGATTATCGATTTTGGGTTAACCAAGAACAATCGTCTTAAACCGGTGGACTGACCGAACTTGGGTGGTTCCTATTCGATCAGGTCACTAGAGCTTAGGATGGGACTCTGTTGGTTAGCACGATATCAACACATATCGATAGCACGACAAACAATCAAAAAAATCAAGGGTAAGACGAACGGGACGACCAGGACGGAGTGCCGTCCGATCGGATTGCTGTCCGAACGGACAGCCATCCGAGCGATCGGCCGTCCGAGCGACTTGCACCTTGGGTCCCACACTTAACTATTTTTACAATGATTGAAGTCTAGTTGTTGAACGAGTTGTTGTCCGACCGGACTACCATCCGAACGGACAGCCATCCGAGTCATGAAACATTTGGACTTTAAACCTTAAACAATTTTCAACATGTTCAATGCACTAAGGATGCCACCCCGTCGAACAACCGTCCGACCGAGTGACCACCCTGCTGTGAACTTGTTCTCACTAAGTAACCTCGCCACTCGAGTCGCCGTCCGACCGGACTACCGTCTGACTGACCGACCTGAAAGGTAGAGATACTTCAATGTTTTCAAAATGCTACAACGAAGACTTCAAAGGTCATGCCATCATACACAAACACATCCTGCTCAAAGGAAGAAACAATCCACTCGAATAGTCATCCGACCGGACTACCGTCTTACCGGATAACCATCCGAACAGATTGCCATCCGCACGAGTGGCTGTACGAGCGGATTACCATCCGACCGGACTGCTGTCCGAGCCACTCATACTTTGCATCGTTTTACGCACCGCTTATCGTTATGCTATCGTTCTGATCAGGCTAATTTCTGCTCTAAGCACTCCCTTCAATCCATCAATCGCTGTGAGTATACTCGATCCCTTTTTGCTTCACGCACTTTTGGGTGTTACATACGTTACTTATACAAAATCACATCGAACACACTACGCAATACTTTAAACGCTAATCGTTACCGCATGTCATACGTGACTTAATGAATGCTTGTTTGTTATGTTTACACATGGAATGCTGTCTACCTGCCTTAGCAACGATAGTACTATTAGTTTGGACTCAGCACCCGTTCACTCGGGGGTTGTTAAGGACAATTATTTGCATGGATTACAGTGGTGATCATGTATTACGAACTGCCTTGGGCAGTCAACCCGCAGTCATTGGTATCAATAGGTTCATGTCGATAACTAACATGCCTCATTTCACTCTGTGTACGTGCTGGTTATGCGTAACGCTTTCGAACTCTATATGCTATTATCAAACTTGTATGCTCACCTTTACACAATGTGTTTTGACTTTTATTTTAATGTATGTAACAGGTGCTTAGGATGCTTATCTGCTAGGAAATCGAGGCTAGAATAAGGTCTTAGAGGCCAACAAATAGTTGTCTGTACAAATGAAATCTGAGTTGTCGGAACAGAACTATTTGCCTAGATTTTGTCTGTAATAATTTGTTTATCTTTTAAGACATGGTATGGGACATGTTACTTTAAATTAATTGGTAATGATAATTGTTATGGAAACTTCTGGACAATCTGTTTCGCTCAGTGCCATACCCCGATGTTTCCGCCATCGGTTGGGGTGTGACATCGCCGGTGGCTAGAGGCGTTGAAACAACAACCTCAACCGCCTCTCTTTAACACCATCACACTTCTCTATCGCTCTCTCTCTGTAGATGCATATCTCTTCATATGTGATCTATTGTCTTGAGATCACCAAAAATTGCTCCTTGCTCGTCCTTTTGTCTTCAGGGAAGTCTAATTGCAAAAACCTAATCATATAACTTATAAACTTGGGCCAATTTGGCCAATTCGCGCAATTAATTCGAAATGGGCGTAGCCTATGCCTGAAAGCTTATATCCACATTGTTTTGCACTTTCCCGCTAGCTCGTTTATCTGTTTTCGATTCCGTCTTTTGCTACCGTCTCACCATTAACCCGAGAATCAATAAAGTCTATTAAAGTAATAATATTCCATGTGAAACAAAAATCAAAACCATGCAATTACCCTCTTTAAACATGCAAAATTAACCAACCCATCATTTATAAAATTTTGAGTATGTTATTACGACGTGTCTATTTATTTTTACATCTCAATATAAAGTTCTTTTTTCGAAATTAAGTTGTGAATAGTAATATAGGAGTAACCAACGCATAAACGTAAACATTATTAAAACCACCTCGCATTTAGTTTTTATAATACTTTGATGTTGTTTATTCTTTTCGTGATTACATTAATCTAATAATGTCGATAGCGGTACCAATATTTATTTTTTCTTTTATGGTTGCCATACTGAATGCCTGTATGGTACCAGTATTGTAACAAATAGAGCTGATATCGATTGAAAGCCTGCTGCAAACGTGTTTATTTTCCTCGACGTTCTGATATAATTTTTTGAAAACAAAACTGTATTAAAAAAAGAGTATATTTTGGTACATAAGCTATATGAGTAACGCTACCATGACGAACTGAACCAGTTTTAACCGAACAACACTGGTTCCGGTGTCGGTATCATCAGAAGCGGCACCGATATTCTTTTTCATGGTTTTTTACTAACTTTTTTTTTTGGGTTTTTATTTTTCAGTTGCTAGCTGCGAACAGAACCGACCGCGTTCCCACTAGGTAGCGAGGCTGAATTGATTGAGGCCGGAAAATGTTGAAAACGGAGCTGTATCCATAATTAAATGTTTTTTTTATTGTATCGTAAGTTATAGGGAGGGTCACAAACCAAATCTTTTTTGAGCGAACAAAATCGGTACCGACATCGGTACTATTGTTATTCTAATAATATAATGGAATGCTCTACAAAAGCATGAATTCCGTTGCGACATTTTTATTTTTACCTATGTTTCGATACAAGTTTTGTTCAAAATTGAGGCTGTTAAATATTACGCTTTTTTCATATTTACCAAGTGAGCCACTATTGTCCTGTACGAATATTCATTTCTATTGAGTCCATGATAAATTTAATTGAAAACAGAGTATCCTCTTTTTATATAGTATGCATTAGCGAGTACATGTATCGTACCGTTACCGTAATGAATCAAAATGGATACCGACCGATTTCCGGCTAAACCCAAGTGGAATCCACTAGTTACTATGGAAAAAGAAATACTATTATAGCATATTGGTTGACCATTTTAATAATGTCACTATAAGTCCACTTACCGTAGATGAGGTACCATATTAATTCCGTCACATGCAATTATGGAGTCGTACAACCAAGAAATAGCACACAAGTTAACATCTCACATTGGCTAAATAATTGTTTAATGGTACATCTTGTGCACACCAGCTCTCTTTAGTTGTTCGTTATAATGAAAAATAAACAAGTTTCAAATTAACACTTGCAAGCTTCCCAACTACAACCAAAACTGCTCTAGTTGTCTACCATGTATTATGTATCTAGACACAACTTTAACCTACCAGCATCATATATGTCCAAAATTTTATATAAAAAATATAATGTTAACTGATGACGGGGTAGCCCAAGATTGAATAAAATGGCTAATTGCGTAAGTGCTTAAAGGGTTAAAGGCTTAAAAAGCTGTGAGGAAGGGAAAAGCAACACGGGAACAGTAGCCAGTCACATCCAGGGATTGCTTCACCAACCCACAGCCGCAAAAGCAATGCAGGTCTACAGGAATGCACGCTATTATCCGGGGGACAAAAGGCTTCAACCCTCGAAAGGGTAAGCCCCTCACTGCAAGAAGGATCACTAGTCAAATGAATTCTACTTCGGGAGATGTCTTCTCCTATAAATTGACACTTCATTTACTTCAAGAAACATCTCCTGGCCAGCTCTGATTCTCTAATCTCTGGTCATTCACATTGAGTACTTGCTTACATGCGAGTCACTCCTTTTCACACACACCACACACATTCTATTTGCTCCCACATCCGGATCTGGATACAATTCAGAGAAGGATCTCCAGCAAATAACAAAAACTAACTAGTGAACCTCCTTCTGCGTTTTGCAAACGTGGGGGGACCCCACGACCTGCGTTAGGCAAAGTTGAACCCTTCAACCCTTTTGCCTAACCAGTCCAGCTACTACCGTTGGTCTTGTATCTGTTGCATCAACAAGTTGGCGCCCACCGTGGGGCTACGCCGCTATTTCTTCTCAAAAAGACCTAGTAGTGTAGCTCTCTTCACTTAAAATCACCATGTCTGAAAGTGGATCCCTGGAAGAAGTAAATCAGATTCCAAACACTTCTACTCCGGGTAGTAGCCAAGCTCACGTGGCAATACCAACTTCTTTCTCAACTCCGGGGAGCACACCCGAGTTCCTCACCTTCAACACACCAACCCCGTCCAGATCCGGGGTTCCATCTCCCAATATCGGTGTCACCGACGCCCCAGCACATGTTGAACTCACCCCTGAAGGGGTTGCCAACAACTTCCTTGAGTTGAGGTCCCTTCTCAACCAACACGTGAGTAGAGAAAGAGAAAAAGGAGTGAGGATTCGTTTAGACTATGATGAACCTGAACCGACGTTGTCTCCCGGACCACCTCCCCCTCCTTTTACAATGAGAAGTGAGGCTGGTCCCAGTAATCCTTCAAACCCTCACCCTTATCTGTCCACTATGACAAATCCTACGGTACATCCTATCTTCTCTTCCCAACCAATTGCTAGTGGTGCTCCTTTGGGGCATGAGCTGACCCTTGACCAGTTCCTACAGTCTCCAGTAACAAGCTATCCGGCATCTATAACAACCACGTGGGAGCAAGCTTTATCCGTGCTCCCTTTAGCACGAAGTGCTGTTATGAGCGCTCCCCTCGGAATAAACTGCTCAGTTGGCCCAGGAAGCCTTCAAGGCTTCAACCTCATGCCCAACATGATGACCCAGATGATGGCCAACTTCCCGTGGCAACACTTCATCAACCAGGTGCTAGCCTCCCAGGGAAATAACGGCAACGGCAATAATGTGGATGCAAGGGCTGAAGAAGACTTGGCTAAACCGTACAAACCAAGTAACCTATCATGCTTTTCAAGGCAGATAGCCGATTATGATTTCCAATCGAAGATTAAGATGCCTTCCCACATCAGGACGTATGATGGGACTGAAGATCCTGAGGACCATCTTCAGATCTTCACCGGTGCAGCCCGGATAGAGAAATGGTCGAACGCTGAATGTTGCTTAATGTTCATGCAAACCCTTGTGGGATCTGCCAGAATCTGGTTCAACGACTTACCTGCTCAAAGCGTTCGAAGCTTTGATGATCTTAGCAAAGGTTTCTTAGCCAATTTCTCCCAACAAAGGCGATATGTCAAAGACGCAACAGTGATCTTTCAGATAAAACAACGTGATGATGAAAGCCTTCGTGCTTTCATTGAACGATACAAGAAGGAAGGTCTGACTTATGTAGGGGCCGATGAGAAAATGAGGGTGGCTGGCTTCATGAATGCCATCACCTCTAAGTACCTCACGAGAGATTTCAACAAATCTCTACCCAAGACCTTAGAAGAAGCTCTCGAAAGGGCTGAAGCCCACATCCGGGGAGAGGAGGCAGTAGACATTAAGGAACAAAGAAAAAGAGGGTCCGGCTGGAGAAGCAACAGTCCAGCTAGAAAAAAGGGGGAACTTTAACTCCTATGACAGGCGGTCAAAGGGTTCAGACCCTCGAAGGTCTGAAGGCCGGAACCCTCCAAGCAGGGAGAAAGGCATAAGTTTCACACCCCTCACGAAGACCCCTCAAGAAATCCTTGCAACAGAAGAAGTTAAACAAAACTTTCGGCCTCCTAGGCCTCTCCCCAAGAGCAGGAAGAACGAGAACTCCACCCAATACTGCGAGTTTCACGAAGAAAAAGGTCACCACACCAATGATTGCTTCCAACTCAAGAAAAGAATAGAAGATGCTGTTAAGTCCGGAGAACTCACTCATTTGGTAAAGGGAGTCCGGGACAAAATGGCTGAAGGAAAGGGTAAGGAAGTCAATATGGTAGATTTCGATGGAAGGGTTCCTCATAAAAGGCAGCGGTTGGAAGCTTGGGAGCTTCAGTGTGTTTGCTTCCCCCCAACGGAGAAAGACCCTCTCTCTAACCCTCTTGTGGTAGAAGCTACCGTAGGAACATTGCAAACATATAGGGCATACATAGACACGGGGGCAGCCACTGAAATCATGTTCGAAAAATTCTTCAACCGTTTGAGCCATGAAGAACGTTCAAAGCTTCAACCCTCTGGAACCTCTATAAAAGGTATCGCCGACATACCCCTCAAGCCTTTAGGGCAACTAACACTTAATGTTCGTTTCAGTGAAGGTTTAAAAGAAAGAACCCAACCACTCACCTTTGTGGTTATCAACATCCCCTCAAGCTATGATGTGATAATTGGAAGACCAGGACAGTGTGCATTTTACATGGCCGTGTCTGTTGGCCACGGCACAGTCAAATTTCCTACCGAGAGGGGCATAGCAACCCTTCAACCCTCTCAGGAAGCCTACATGGTTGAAGGTGAAAGCTCAAACAGTGAAGAAGACAGGAAAAGGTTGGTCATAAACCCTAAGTACCCTGAACAAAGAATAAGGGTCAATCCGGACCTTTCTCATGAGACCCTTTCATACCTTGAAAAATTGCTAATACACTACAGCGATGTATTCGCTTGGTGTCCAGAAGATATGACCGGATCCCTCGGGACATTGCCGAGCATGAGTTAAGAATACCACCGGGTGTCAAGCCTGTGGTCCAAAAGAAAAGAAGTTTGGCACCTGAGAGAAGCCTGGCAGCTTGCCAAGAGGTTGAAAAGCTTGTGTCGGCCGGTATTCTCCGAGAAGTCAAGTACCAGTCATGGGTTGTAAACCCGGTTATGGTCAAGAAACCATACAACTCTTGGAGGATGTGCATAGACTTTAAGGATCTTAACAAAGCTTGTCCTAAGGATTGCTATCCACTACCGGAAATTGATCTTAAAGTCGACTCCCTCACCGGATACTCGTTCAAATGCTTTCTGGATGCATACAAAGGTTACCACCAAATCCTCATAAAGAAAGAGGATGAGGAAAAAACAGCCTTCAACACGGACAGAGGGATCTTTTGTTATCAAAAGATGCCTTTTGGTCTCAAAAATGCCAGAGCAACCTACCAACGACTCGTTGACAAAGCCTTTGTAGGCCAAATAGGTAAAAACATGGAGGCATATGTTGACGACTTGGTAATCAAAAGCAAAACAGAGTATCAAATGCTCGATGACATTCAAGAAACTTTCAAGAACCTCAAAAAAGTCAACATGAAGCTCAATCCTGAAAAATGTTCATTTGGATTTGAGGAGGGAAAATTCTTGGGTCACATTGTTGGAAAACAAAGCATCAAGGCCAACCCTAACAAAGTGAAAGCCGTCCTTGAAACCAAGCCACCGAAGACCAAGAAAGAGGTTGAAAGCTTAAACGGGAAGCTTGCAGCCTTGAAGCGTTTTACCTCAAAGTTGGCCGAAAGATCTCTACCCTTCTACAAAACGCTCAAGAACTGCTCAGATAAGAAGGATTTCAAATGGACTGAAGAAGCTGAAGAAGCTTTCAATCAGATGAAGCAACATCTAGCTTCCCTACCAGACATTGCGGCACCAAAAACCGGGGAGTTAATATCGGTATACCTCTCAATCACGGACGGGGCCATCAGTGCAGCCCTCACCATTGAGCGAGACAAGGCCCAGGTACCCGTTTATTTTTTCAGCAAAACTTTAAAATTAGCTGAAACGAAATATCCTCCCCTCGAAAAACTTGCCCTAGCCCTAGTTCAAACAGCTAGGAGGCTTCGAAGATACTTCCAAGCACACCCCATACAAGTGGTCACCGACCAACCTATTAAGAGTGTGCTTGAAAAACCTGAAAACTCAGGGAGATTAACCAAATGGGCCATAGAACTGGGTGAACATAACAACACCTATGTCCCAAGAAAAGCTATCAAGGCCCAAGTATTGGCTGATTTCATTGTGGAAGTCCCAAACCAAACAGCCACTGAAGTAAACACTACCACCACTGAACCTTCCAACCCTGAAGCCTGGAAGCTTTTTACCGACGGGGCTTCAAGCGTTGAAGGGTCAGGGGCTGGGTTAATTTTGATCAACCCAAAAGGTTTGGAATTCACATATGCTCTCCGTTTTGATTTTCAGACCACCAATAACGAGGCTGAATACGAAGCACTAATAGCCGGCCTAAGGCTGGCCAAAGAAATGAAGGTTGAAAAGCTTGAAGTGTTCACGGATTCGTTGCTGGTCTCAAGCCAAGTGAATGACAGCTACATAGCTAAAGAGCCCAACATGAAAAAATATAGAGAAAAATCCAAGGAACTGATGAGTACCTTCCAAGCGTGTAACATCAAACAGATCCCCAGATCTCAAAACAAAAAGGCCGATGCCCTAAGTAAGCTTGCATCTCTCACTTTTGCCCACCTCACCAAGAAGGTACTGGTAGAAGTGTTGAAGGCCCCATCCATTAATGAATTGGAGGTTCAAGACGTGGTTACCGAAGAAGATCCAAACTGGATGACTCCCATAAGAAAGTTCCTCAAAAATGGTGAATTACCCAATGATCAAGTGGAAGCTAAAAGGGTTGAAATCAAGGCAAGGCAATACATACTACAAGGAGAAACCCTTTACAAAAAGGGTTACCTTGCTCCCTTGCTAAGATGTGTCGGTCCCGAGCAAAGTAAGTATTTGATCAAGGAAATTCATGAAGGTGTATGCGGAGCTCACTTTGGAGCTAGGTCGGTAGTTGCAAAGCTCATGAACCTCGGATATTTCTGGCCTTCAATGCATCGCGATACAGCCGAAGAATTGAAGAAATGTGATGCTTGCCAGATCCATGCACCAATCCCAAAAAATCCCAAGCATGATTTAGTCCCGATAACCGCGGCATGGCCATTCCATAAATGGGGAATGGACATTGTTGGTCCATTTCCCCCAAGCAAAGGAGGGGTCAAATTCTTGTTGGTGGCAGTAGATTACTTCACTAAGTGGCCCGAGGTCAAACCACTTGCTAAGATCACAGGAAAGCAAGTCATCGACTTTGTTTGGGAGAACATCATTTGCCGTTATGGATTGCCGGGAGTACTTGTCACCGACAACGGAAGGCAATTTGCTGAGAAGCCTTTCAGCATTTGGTGCAAGGAATACAAAATCGATCAGGTTTTTAGCTCAGTGGCTTATCCGCAATCAAACGGTCAGGTTGAAAGAACAAATAGAAGCATAGTAGAAGGCATCAAGACAAGATTGGGAAGATACGAAAGCAATTGGCTTGAAGAATTTCCTAGTGTCCTATGGGCAATTAGAATAACCGAAAAAACAAGCCATAAGAAAACACCTTATAGCCTGGTATTCGGATCTGAAGCTGTGATCCCCGCTGAGATAGGAGTTGTAACCCAAAGAATTGTCAACATGGATCCCGAAACAAACCAAAAAGAGACCATGTTGAATTTACAATTCCTAGAGGAAGCAAGAGATCAAGCCGCAATTCAAGAGGCAAAATACAAACAACAAATGGAGGCTTACTACAACAAAAAAGTCAAGAACGAACGTTTCAAGCCAGGGGACCTGGTCCTCAGAAACAACGAAGCCAGCAAGAAAGAAAATCAAGGAAAGCTTGGCCCAAAATGGGAGGGTCCATACGCCATCCTTGAAGCACACAAGGGTGGATCCTACAAGTTGGCAGATCCAGAAGGCAAAAAGCTTCCAAGGCATTGGAACGGCAAAACCCTAAAAAGGTTCCATGTTTAAAAAATTTGGTTTGTAGCAAAATGTATTTTGAACAACACTATGAACACCTTTTGTAAAAAGCAAGTATTGCTTGAATGAATGAAGTTGTTTTATCAAACTTGTCTTTCTATCCTAAGACCAGGTTGAGAACCTAGCAAAAAACTCCATGGCAAGGGCCATGTAAGGGGATGAGCTCCCAGGCCACATCGCTCAATAGGTTCAAGGGTTAAAAAAGAACCTATATAAGGGGTGAGTTCCTAAATCAATACAACTCCATGAGACTTTTTAAGAAAACATAAAATTGTCTCATAGACGGGTGTGAGCAGCCTACACCAAATGTTCCCTAAGCCTTAAAAATATAATCTACAAAGAGGCTAAAAAACAAAGGAATAATAAAAAGGATAGGTGCTACATCTTCTTGTTAAAAATACCAAGGCTAAGTGTCTGCAACACTGAACCCTTTTAGGTATAAAAAGCATAAGGATAGCACAAACTCGACAAAGACATAGTTACAAA